>JABWIB010006696.1:4646-19664 GCA_016617825.1 Platyplectrum ornatum
GTACTATATTGTAAAAAGATTAGAGTTAGATTTCTGGTTATATGTTATTAAAAACTGTGCCCTAAATATTATAAAAATATTTCATTAGCAAGCATTTGTAATTGCCACTGGGTACTTAAAATGGTAATATATGCATTACAAATTATCACCAGTAGATATTCCTGTCTTTCAGCTCCTGGTGATGTCTTATGATTAAGATATTAAATTCAAAGATCTCATGTGCCAGTACACNTAAAGCCTAAAGATGTTTATAAAGACATCTATATATTTATGAAAATACATTCTCCGAAGCAGATGTAACAGTAGGCAGCCAACACTTAAGNAACCAAAGATATAACAGAGACAAAATACCTGCTTCAAGGTTATTTCTGTTCCACTTTACAAATAAATACAAAGGATGTTCTGTATTGAAGGAAACCAGTTCATATCATGAGAATATGATTTNATTTATGTGACAATTGTGTTAGAATCAGATATTAACACCTGTTATTCAATACAATAATTCTTATTGCAGAAGTGTGTTGCCTCTTGGACGAGGGAGCTGGTGAAAGCATTAGAGTGGCCCGAAAACATTTACATCAAGCCACGAGAGACCGAACCAACCTTTACAGACCCTCTGATCTTATTCCCCTTCATAGTGTGGCATGGCTGGGGTAGAGCGTTAGTTGATGAGTATCACTTATTTCGCCAACCCCCGCCAAGGCCCCTGCTTTCGTGAAGTTGCAGCAAGGACTTTTATTTTCTTTGAGAGTGTTTGAGAAATGTTTGCCCATTCAATTTGTGGATTTACTTGTGAAGTATTGTGCCCTAATGTTCCCAGTATAATGTACAGTGATTGTAATTGAATATGCAAAATTATTATGTCAAATGTCTTAAATATCCTTGTAACGTTCTTTCAAGTCGAGTCAGGGATTTCTTCGGGAACCCCAGTCCCTTTTANATAATTCGTGTTGATCTGCAAAACTGTGTGATAATTGGGCTATGGAGGTAATGGTAATGGGGCAATGGTTCAGGGTGGGTCTCCTCGTCCTCCCCTCCATCGGTGGTTTAGGTCAGTGACAGGTTGGGGCTGGTCTGGGCGTGGTAGTTGTCACTGGGCTCATCCACAACACAGGGCTGTGTGGCATCTCATACGTCAGTGGTGGGGCTGTCACAATTATATGGCAATAGCCTCATCATAAGCCTGTTGAATTTATGAAGTACGTGTTAAAAATGTCAGCATCCTCTGGTAATACATTGGCTACATATCTTTTAGATAGATAGATAGATACATAGATAGATAGATAGATATCGATTACAAAAATTAACAACATTAATGCATCTGATTCATCTGTGCTTTATTACATTATTGGTTATGCTTAAAAGAATTGGAAATGTTGCTTATTTTTTTAATTTCACTAGTGGCAGTGACACACGGGGAGTGGAAGGGGTCCAGTAGCCCAGAAATCCCCCCTCAATATATTGTAGCTGTGGCTGGTTATATTAAGGATTTTGAGCCGGCACACTGGCAGTTCTGCCGCTACATCTCTGGGAACCCTAGGCACATCTACCACTGCTCCCCCAACCTTCCTCCTTCCTCANCCTCTGATCCAGGTTCACATAGGAGAGGTGGGCGCCNCCGTTCCATAGAAGAGTGGCAGGCACCCTCCCAGGCTGGTTATTATTATTATGTCATATAACCTGGCATGAAAATAGATACACTGGCATGTAGAGGATCATCTTATTTCCAGCTCTGGATCTGGAATCAGTGTGAAAAATGTAGCTGCATTAAACTCCAGGACTCCCTTTGGGATTAAGATTGAGCCTGCCTCTATCATTACGGCATTATTGTGCTGCAAGAAATTTATATCCCCCATAGTGTTTATTGTATTATGTTGTACAGATGTACTGTATATCTGTAACAAATCAATGTACAATGCTGCCTAGAATACATTAATTGAATAAAAAGTAATTAAGTAGGGTTAATCAAAGTAGAATAAACTAGGTTTAGCTGATTGTTTTACTCATTTTTTTATCTTCTACATATTAATCATCCTTAAATCTGCTTAATCTAAATATAACCTAGCAGGATATGTATTAGTGTGAAAAGTGCGACTTTACCAGCCTGTCACATCTCAGAGCAAGTTGTCATCGCGTTCACAGATTTGCATAGACACTATGCAGCAGATTAGTGGAACTGGGTCTGTTTACTGTGAAAAACACATACAGAGCAGAGATTCATGTCTGGATACTGTCTGAAGATGGAATACAACATAATTACTATGTAAGATAAGTTTTAGACATAAATACACTAAAGTTACTCATTCGGATAAAATCTGATCATACAGAGCACTGAGCACTTATACCGGCTTACACCCTGGCTGGTCCATTGTATAGTATAGTTTATAGCACTTATCCTTATGTATCATTCCCCAATATCCTATAGGGGTAGGCAAACTGTGGCTCTCCAGTTGTTTCCAAACAACAAGTCCCAGCATGGTTTATCTGCGTAAGTTTACCTACCCCTCTTCTCATCGCACTTGCGGCACTGTTTATATAACTTATTAAATCTGCCATTTGGTGTCATCTAAAGCCTCCTCTCAGCTTCATACANAAATGAGCTTACTGAGATCATGNCAGTGACCATGATTATGATTATGTCAGTGTCCAGACATCACCAGAGGCTATATGACAGGGTGTAATAGTTACTATCACAGCTTTTTAGAAAGTCATGGCCCACACTCTAACAACCACTGTGTTAGGCATTCTAAGGGCNAGACTTACTAAACTGAGAAGCAGCCAAAGTGGAGATGTTGCCACCAGTTCTCTTCTAGTGCTCACTTTTTTATTACACACTAGAGGATGTCAGCTAGAATAGTTGCTAGGGGCAACATCTCCATCATTCCTTGTCTGCAGCTTAGTAAATCTAGCTTTAAGAGAAAGGACTTTTGTGTCCAGAGTCCTACCATAACCTACCTGCTTGGATCTGCTTTGGTGCAAATAGGTCACTTACCTAAACTGGTTTGCATAGTCACCCTAGCCTGCAGTGCGGGAGATATTGCAGTTGTCTTGCCCCCGTACATAAAATCTAACATACAATACAAACTTCTCCACTAACCTATGTAAACAGGTCCCTTATGACTACTTTATATACCACATCTGGTCTCGCAAACATTATTCCCTGATATTAATTAGGAAAGCGTAAAATAACCAAACCATAGGAATATATAGGGTGGCAATTGTATTATTTTATTTATAAAGAAGGGAAAGCTTTGGTGTCTACTGTACTCAGTGAATTACTATAAACATATCAAGGAAAAGTGCCTACACAAGCATTCCTATGTAACCCATAAGAGATAAAAGGTAACATATTCTTCTAAACTCAGCTTGCATCCTTTTTATGTCACATTTTCTTATTGTTGAAGAGATCTATACGGCAGAATATATTTTTCATGCATGAAGTGTTAAGGTAGAATACAGCATTCGGTCCTATGCTGGTACTTCACCGCATCTGATTATTGTCTATGTAGCTGCAATGAGTTAATCTTACATTTCCGGCAATACCTGACAAGTTCTTTTTTCAATAATTTCTGCATCTTCAGGATTCTCTTTTCTGTGTAATAAAGGTGGAAACTTGGCAGATACACGGAACAGAGGAAACCTGAAGATAACAACATCACTGGAGAGGAGCCTGATGCTTATTGCCTGAGGCAGGTACTGGAAGTCTTTTACATGGCAATTCTATTGGCCATACAGCTGCTATTCATTGTCAAGAAAGTCAATATCCTAAATTGGTTAGCTTTCTCAGACACAGCTGATTTCTTAACACAGTGGTGCTCAACCTTTTTAGAGGAGTACCTTTTCACCCATTATAATATCAGATCAAGCAATATATATATATATATATACACACACACACACACACACACACACACACACACCGTATATACTCAAATATAAGTCGACCTGAATATAAGCCGAGGCACCTAATTTCACCTAAAAAAAAACTGGGATAACTTAGCTCCCCCCCCCAGTATGTCTGTCTGTCACCCCTGTGAAAGGCTCATGTCACTGCTGGATCATTGTCCCCATAAGCCTGCATTGTCTCTGGTCTCTATGTCCCAGCTCCTATAGATCTTCCCCTACATGTCTCTATTGTCCCCTGTCCCATCTGCATACAATGTACAGCTGCAGTGCCATGGTGTAACCCATACAGCACCCTATCATGCCTGTGTCAGCTCTGTGAGTCAGTGTGGTGGGTGAGTGGCATGCTGCCTGCCAGTGTCACTCTCTCCTTAGCTCCATGTTAGCTCTGAGCTGCTCTGTGTGCAGCTCTGGTATCTGGAGACAGAGAGGAAACCACATAACAGGAGATATAAGAAGTCTGTACTTCCTGCAAGTGAGACCGTGCCAGCTGCACTCTGAGTGACTGTTCTGGCTTTAAATGGACAGCAGTGGAGGGACTTAAGTTACATAGATCAATGTGATCGGGATTTGGCTATGCAGACTGATAACTAACACAGACACATCCCTGCAGCACATTTGTTTATCATTATTTATATAGAAGCCCTGTTTTAACTGAGAGCAAAGAAATTGTGTGATACTGGATTCTGCTTATGATGTAAGCTGGTAGAAGTAAAATTAGCTTAGGAATATTATGTTGATCAACAAGATGCTGGGGCAGTTCTCCCAATAGTGGGTGGTCAACCCACTTCCCTCATAGGACAGCTGCCCTGTCACACACGAGCTTCCACCCTGCACAGACACAGGCTTGGCAAATGGTTTTGGCTGGTCCAAGGTGCAAAAATATGCTTTAGCAATGACATCTATTTGAAGGTCCATCATGGTCCCATAGGTGTGTCCTGAAACCCCTAGTTCAGGAATAATGGACCGTATCCAGATTTGCATGCTATCGTAGGTCTAGCTGTGCACTTTGTACAAAGAAAATCAGTGTGTAAACGAATGAACTGAACCATCCCCCTCCCCCGGGTAGTTAGCATGTCTATTCTCACCCACAGTACGAGGATTAGACATGCTAATCAGCAAACCCGGTCCCTCATACTTTTTTCAAAGCTTCATACACTTGAAAAACGTACTAGTAACATCTGGCTTGAGTATGTGCAAATGTTACTGGTGACGTCATTTGCGCATGCAAGCTGCCTAAATGACGTCCAGGTAGTAAGTCTAGACCCAGTGCAATATCATAAACTATTTCCAACCACAGGCCATAATAATCAATAATGAACAGCTTTGACTAATATTTTATATTTTATTTGTTTTTCAAACTGAATCAGATTTTTTTTTATTTTAAATTGTATCTCTAATTAACTAAATAGATATTGCTCAAAATAAATCTACTTAAACAGAAGCTGTCTAAAACTGGCTTTAAACCTTTAAAAAATGATTATTAATGGACCAAATGCTTATACGCCTCATTTCCTCCCAATTTCTACTGCCAGTTCTATATGTTACAGACAATTTTTGGAAATACAAAGACAAGGTTCCCGTATCTCTGGCAAATGATGAGGTTCTATTGAAGCGGTGGAAAATTATCTGCTCTTTATTCTTTCTAGCTTCTGAAGTTTCGCTTATTGGGAGAAATGTGCTATATGTTCCAGGATTCCCTCGTCTTCACCCCCTGATAAGGTCCCCCTTTCATTCCGGCAATGTATGCAGTAACCATGACAGATAACCAGAGAGAATCCTTCAAAGGCACATCACACTCTAACATGTGCATTTATAATGCTTGACAAAAGGCAAGGACGAGAACAAGTGACGTGACTCTCCATTTATATCTATCACAGTCTGAAAATGCTCCAGTGTGGAGGAAACATATGTGTTAAGCCTATTCTTTTCAATTACAGACAGTCCTGGTAGCACCTAAAATAATGAGAAGTCTATTCTATCTATTCTATTTCCATTTCATTCAAAGTTTTAGAAAGACACAATAGCGCACCCTAGAAGGAACATGAATATTTATCTGTAAAGGAAATTAAATATGACAAGTTTCTCTCACCACAAGATAAATGATAATAACGCTGCAGAGAGAAGGATAAAGATAATGCCAAGGAAAATCTTTACTGCAAGAAAACACTTTGATCACGGCAGATAAATGATTCCTTTTTCAGCCTGAATTTCTCGCTGCGAAGGACGGGTGTTGTCACTGGATATCTGTAAAAGAACTATTTTATGCTGTATACTGTATATAAATGAAAGACTGATCAAAATTAGTGTGAATTACAATTTTAGAGTGCATTTAGAGTTCAAACACATTTGAACAGCGTGATGTTATTTTTTCAGGCTAAATTGTATTGAAATTGAAAGATGCCTCATTTGTGAAATGGTAAGAAACAAAGGTAGCGCAAGTAAGTTATCAGAGATCAGTAACATCAAGTTATTGGCTGGATTTAGGATGTGCCTGGCAAGGGGTCTGCTACCTGGCCCGGACCTTTCCACCCCAACCTATATTACGTTAGGTTGGGGGGGGGAAGGTGACTTAAGGCTTATGATGCTAGACTCTTGCCTTTTCTGACAAAGAGAGGGCAGTGACACTCCCCTCTCCCCTGCCTGCCCTGCTGTATGAGAACATGGATCCGGTCCTTCAAATGTATCTTATGCAATATATACTGTTGAAAAAAATCTTATTTTTCTTTAACCTATAAGTTGACACATATAGTTTTATGTTATGCTAAATTTCCCTTCTGCGTTTTGTAAAACAACGCAGTGTTTTGATTTTATTCACTAACCCCATTCACACTGCACCTAAAACCAGGGGTATTCCCTGGGTCATGCTCGGGCGACATGTCTAGGTACAGTGTGATTGGTTCCCCTCTCGCATTAATATCACTAAGGGGTGTTGTTTCCCTGGCAAACTTATCAGTCCACACATTTGTTGCTAGACCGTTTTTGTGTTGTTTGGCGACACCTGAAGTCGGATGTTTTCCTGGCACTGTGCATGAGTGTGCTAGATGTTACAATATGGATCTTCTAGAATTTTGGTATGATAGGAGATTCCTATGATAGGGCGGGTCATCTTCTCTACAAGGTGACGGTGGAGGGAAGAAAGCATTAAAATTTTATAGTAAAGTCAGGGAGTACATTTACGAGTGGACTTTAAGACCTTCACACATACGGGACATGTGCAGAGGTGTTCATTCAGTCCGATTTGGTTATAGGTTTACCTATTATTTTTTGCACAATTTGTGCATTTTTTTTATAGTAAACTGTGAAAAACATATAATTTATTAATTTATTTTTCAATTTGAAATTTGAAATCTCCAACCAAGTGAAGTGTCAGCTATGAGTGAGGGTTAAATCCCCACCAGACATGCAGCCAGAGGCTTAACTACCTTAGGCCAGGGGATGCGGTCGCTTCAGAATTCTAAGCAAATTGGCTGAAAACTACTAGAATATAACACAGTGTGTGTAGAGTAATGAGTGCGGGCTTAAGCTGCCAGCCTCTGATAGCTTCTTTGAACACATGCCAGATCGGCCCCCTCTTGCTATGGGTCATGAGCAAGTCAACATCCGCCACTGTGTGCAGCAGAACTACACACATTTATCCATTCTCTCCATGGATCCGCAGGGCTGTCTGCTATATGAAGATTTGCATGTCAATGATCTCACTGTAAAGGGCATTGCTTGGAAGAGAAAGACTCTGACACATTTAATGGTAGTCTTTTCAAGAGAAATTAGCACTTTATGAAAACTGCCCTATAAAAATTTATTTCTTTCTTTGTACCCATCTTACAATATCATTGCCAGAGTGTCATCATAACCAGAGGATTTAGACAGCTATGACTGGCCGCCCAGGGCCTTAATTAAGCAGCTTTCACACAATGTATTACAGCTTTCGATCACTCAGTATTTTTAGTTACTGATATCCTAATGAAACTCCTAATGAATTAAGGAATATTGCTTCTAATATTCAATTAAATAAACCTCATGGTTATTTGAACATTAAAATTACAGAACTAAATCCTGTTCAGTATGGGGAAAGTAGTGATATGGAGAAGTGCTTAAACAGGTATAGTTCTACACTGTCTATGGTGGCACCTGGTGTGCTCTGTATTCAGCTATATAAATCCAATGAAAGAGCTGACTGGGCATTCTATTCTACAGTCATCCACTTAGATTGGACTGAGCCTTGTGCCAGACATTTATCTTCCTGTGTTTGGTCATTCAGCTGTGGAAGAATCTTACTGATCGAAGTATGAATAGGTAGATGAGTAACTACTGCTATGGTAATATTGGTATGTTATATGGTATGTTATAAGGCATACAATATGATGTACAGTAATATAAAACATATAAAATGGCACAAAAGAAATCACTGGTCGTTGATTATTCAAATGTGATTTGTAATTTTGTAATTTTATCTTATTATGATGACATTGATGTAAGTATATTTCTTGAATAAATGTCGTCATTAATCATTTTGGGCTCTGAATAATGATTCATTTATGGTCATTGGTTTTCTTAACAGCAATATGTATAACACGATATATATATATACCGTATATACTCGAGTATAAGCCAACCCGAATATAAGCAGAGACGCCTAATTTCACCTGAAAAAACTGGGATAACGTATTAACATCATGCAGGACAATGACTCGAGTATAAGCCAAGGGGGGCACTTTCAGCACAAAAAAAATGTGCTAAAAAACTAGGCTTATACTCGAGTATATACAGTATACATATATATTATATATATATATATATATATATATATATATATATATATATATATATATATATATAAAACATATTCAGTAGCAAGGGCCAGATACCTGCTGGCACTAAATGGTTGAAAGGTTTAGCTGTTGCAAAAAAAAATGTTAATCTAGCCTAATTTTAAGGACTGAAACTTCCAAGAATTAAGATTAATTCTTCTTCATTCTAATCGATAGGAAAATTCTGTTGTAATTTAGCAATTGAACATTTGTCATACAAAGATAATAAATGTGTAATTTATTATAAAGAAGAAAATGTACCAACTTTCTTGTCCTTCTGAAGCAGCCAGTCACAGTATTGATACTTTTATCCATGTTATTTCTGTTGTGTTAATTGGAATGGCAAATACTTGAGAAAACAGTCCAGAATGTATTTGGGTTTTGTTCACTTACCTCAAACCACTGTCCATGTGACTGCATTTTAAGAATGACACAGGGATCTGGCTTAGAAAGGGCATCTCTGTCCGATATACCCTTGCAAGAGACTCTTAGTTCCACCTTAGTAAGACATGGACTGTTGAAAATTCCAAGAGTGTTGGCCGCTGACTCGTAGATGTTGCTCATCTTCTTAATAATATACGGCACCTATATATAAATATAAAAATAAATCAGGTTACTCTAGTGCACCATTTTTAGTTTACATGTGCATCTTCCTATGCTTCAGGTTTTTTTCCCCATTTTCATTCTGCTTGCAGTAAGCTGCAGTTTGAATACCAGCAATCTATTTTTTATCCTCTTCTGAAATCCAATATAACAATAATATTAGAGAGATAGTTCAACTTCAATCAATTTAATCCCTGGTTCCAATAGAATTTCCCATGTACATTACATATACAAGGACCTTTCCCTTTGGAACGAAAGGATTACAACATGGAAGGAGAGATTTCAACAAGCTGTCAATCAAAAGTATATAAAAAAATAAATAAAGGTATGCAATCATTTATGAGAAATAGTAGACATTCAAGAAAAACAGACCATATATAAAGGGTAACAGCAAAATGAATTGTATTATTTAATTATAATATATTTCCAATCAAATGCTAATATATGTATTATAAATCTAATATTAATATTATTATTATTTACAGAGTGGTGGTACAGAACCATAGAAAATAATAGAAGTAGATGAAAATATAGTTTGCAAAGCGACAGTGAGGTATACCATCATATACACCCCCACTTTGAGCCCTGGTACTAGCACAATATCAGAC
This sequence comes from Platyplectrum ornatum, assembly GCA_016617825.1. Taxonomy (NCBI): domain Eukaryota; kingdom Metazoa; phylum Chordata; class Amphibia; order Anura; family Limnodynastidae; genus Platyplectrum; species Platyplectrum ornatum. Next base: position 14,572 of record JABWIB010006696.1, read on the forward strand.
TTACTAGCACGTAAGGGGGTCGTGAGATAAACCATGTTTGGTCTTCCATAAACCCTTACATACTAATAGTGGAACTATTTCCTCCAACCCTTTAAATAAGGTTATTGCCATTTAAATATTTAGGGCCTGCTCCAGAGATGCGCATCCATGCATCCAAACAAGCGGATGCACAGGGAAAAGTGCAGCTCAACTAGCTTAACAAGCAGACAGATGGGTGCACGGGCATGGGTCCATCAATGTGCTTGAGCTTCCGACCTCAGCAACACATATTTAAATGAGAGAAGGGGAGTTTCTCTCATTTAAATATGTGGCCTAGCAGCATGTCATCCGCTTGCACTTACCTATGGAAATGTACCTGGTTTCTAAGTAAAAAAAAAAATGTTTAGTGTATTACAATAAACTTTGTTTTAAAAAAAATCTTTGTAGATTTTTTTATTTTATTTATTTACCAGTAAAAAAGATTTTCATTGGTAAAAAGCCAGCATAGTAGGGGAATTAAACTCAGCATTAAAAAACACATTCTCATTATTTTTACTATCAATAGCCAATAGTGGCTGCCGCTACTATGCTGGCTTTTTTATGAATTAAAAATCAATCGAGCCGTAAGTGCTGAGGCTGAAGCTATGGCAGCTGACGCAGGGAAAAGGGATTGCTTGGAGCCACTCACGGCGACAAACCAGAAACTCTTAATTTTTACTCTTGTTAGATTATATGCGAGTGGGTTATATTAACAAATAAGACTTTAATCATTAATTGCACTATGTATGAAAAGTCTGCATAATAAATATAGGCGTTTATTAGTTAGACTACAGATACACACATAAATGGTATTAATAATATTGGTTTGTAGTGTATGTGTGCATCTAGTACTAGTACAGGGTTGTCATTTCTTTGTGCACCAAGGGGATAAAACTTAATTAAAGACGTATTTAAACTGCAGCAAGTAAACAGAATTAATGTTGTAAGGGAATACTATTTGACATAATAAGCATGCAATCAAGCACAGTAATCAAGAGTGTTCTAAAATAATTCAATAAATGCTTCAAAAATGCTACACATTTATCATGGAGCCATTACAAGCACATGTTGGCATATACAGTTTCAGTATTTACCATGGAATTAATAGAAAATCACGTAGAGAAATGTTATGTCAGCGAGTGTATGCTCACCTCTACATTGTCCTCATTAAATAAAAGTTATTCTGGCACAATGGTAGAATAATGTACTAGAGAAAGCAAGCTGAGCGAGGACGTATCATATGGTGTTGGATTGGCATATTTTTATCAGATTGCTCAACCGTTGTGTGTGCATCCTAATAAATGTTTACTAATCATGTATGTACATTGCTCATGTGAAGGCAATGAATATTCACAATGTGACATTTCCCTGTAGCTGCATACCTCTGTATATGTGAGCCAGGCATGCTTACTAATTAGTGCTTATTAATCTCGATAGATAAGATTTGGATATTCCAGTTTACTGTTGCTTCTGCTATAATATCCTTATCCTCCTACATTATGTTAATTATAATTAAACACATAATGTGGGTATTACCAGTTAAGTTAGTTGCATTTAAGATCATACAGTCCATAATAAAAAAAGAATATATAGCACCCAACATTGCCACAGTGATTTATGCAAGACATGTAATCGTCTGTGTATTAGAGCATTTCCCAGGCAATTGAGGACACTGTTAAATTCATCTGCGCACAAGGCTGGTTTATATTTATGCTATCCTATGAATTGCGCGTTATCTAGCTAGCACTCAGATAAGAGATGTAAACAAGTAATTTCACACTCTGTTACAGAGTATGATTCATTTTAAATCATAATATCGGTGCATTTTCACTTGGTCAGTGTTCCCTTCTCTCCAAGTTTTCTTCTCAAAGTTAGGCACTGATTTCTATCCTTTTGGCATTATGATATGCTATGCTGTACTTTCAGACCAAATATTTCAGCATTTGCTGTATAAAGTAGGACACCATGTGCTAGGTGAATTAATCAATTTAGCTTTCATTATTTGAAGAGCTAACACTTAATGTCATATATTCACACCAATGATTAGAAAATATTCAAATAAAATTGTTGAATATTAATAAATTAATGTGCTTTTTTCTATAGCAAAAATACTCACTTATGGCTGATCCACATTGCACTTCACCTCTGAACTACTATTTCCACAGTATAAATTTGCTTTCCCTCATGGTTCAATATAGGACTAAAAGAGGGGTATATACAGGGATATACCATAGCTGCATTTCTCACACTTATGTAATTGAAAAACTACAAATATCCAATGACTTCTATTATATTCTGTCTTTTCATACCGCCATTTCTAAACGTTCATACCCCCACTTCTAAATTTCCACTTCGACCACTGTGCTTTTGCCCATTTCTAAACTATGGATCAGCCCCCTAATCATTTGAGATTATATACTTGTTCTGTCAGAAGAATCCTTCATATGCCATTATATCTCTCTTATATCTGAATAATGAAAAAATAATCATTTAGAAGGTTGTGCGTGACTCGGCATCATATCCTATATACCGATTGACTGGTATGGAATTTCAGACAATAAACCTGGACACCAGACACTAAAATCCCTTTTTCTTAGGAGATATTGTGGACCCAATCTTTAAACTACTTAATTGAAATACATAAAAGCATAAGAACACTTCTGCAACATCTAGAAAGAGAAGCTAAACCCAGTGGGTATATAATATTTTGGGTTGATTTACATTATACGCATGAACAAAGTGTTTTGTAGTCCCATGTGTTATATGTGCTATGTGGTGAATACTATTATCTATATCTGCTTTAGACAGAGATAGAAATCTGTGAAGTATCCTGTTTATTTTTTTGTGTTGGTTTTAAATTTAGGTAAATTTTTTTTAGATTTTCTGTTTAAATAATACAAAGATAAAAATAGAAAAGAAAGAGAAAACTGTTTTTATACAGGACAAATACAATGCATCAAATTGATGGTGATAATTAGGTGCACATTTCTCAATCATGTTTTGAATTCCCAGCCCAAATAAGCTAATGCCAGCGTACAAAATAGGAAAACCTATCCACTGGGTAGACTCTAAATGGTAACAAATGAAACATACTCCAGTTGATTCCCAACCCTGTAAAGGCCTCAACTTAATTAACCATTAGCCATAAGCAGGGCCAGTCTGGAACTTGAAATCATCTCTGGCACTAAAAGCACACTGGCCCACTTGCTGTGGGGTTCAGAAGACTCCTTGAAGCAAGGTATAGGTAGGTGGCAGCCAAGTCACAGGGGTTTGCATTGGCATAAACCCCATTGCCTCAATATATATGGAGCTCGGTGCTGCCAGCCAGGAGACAGTGACAATGATCAGTTGCAACTGACTGCTGACTCTCTTTGTACTGGCCAACACTCCCAACAGGCCATCTGTCTTCATGAAGTTTAAAGGTTAGTGATTCANTTGTAAAGTTTTATAAAAGATATCTCTGTCTTGTTGCCAGCATATCCTCCATGCCAGTTCAGTTCATTACCTCCCATCAGTAGGATCTCCAATAAATCAGCTTCCAAAGACACCACAATTAGTTTACTTTATCACAACCTGCATGGAGTTTACTGGCCTTAATAGGATGATTTTAAAAAGCTCTTATTCAGTATATTGATAATAAAGGTCAAGAAAATGGAATAATAAGGAAAANCCATCCAGGTGGTGGCCAAATCTATAAGACATGCAAAATGGCCTTTTATTTCTCAGCTCTCTTAACGCTAATAAATAGCCAGAGGCAATATTAAAACTGACAGCTGTAGAGAAATATTAATGCAGCCTTCCTGCAATCAAGAAATAAGGCACATCCGAAAAATGACATAGCAAGATTCTTGATTGCGCNGAAAACCAAATAAAATCCAAGAGATATCAAAAACAGTCAATGCATTTAGACAGAAGGCCAGAAGGTCCCGGAATAAAGTGGCAACAGTGTAATTGAAAATATACAGATGCTGACAACCCGAAAGGCCTCATTACCATACAACCAGCTGGTTCAATTACAAGGGCATGTGAGAGAAGTGTACTGCGGAGAATGAAGAGATCTGACACATGACAGAATGACGCTTAAGGGTTGATGTGATCACAGCAATTCAAGTGTAAGAATGATTTAGTATGAAAACAAATAATATGCCAAAAACTGTAATGTCCTCCAAACATCCATTGGTCCTTAAAGCAGATTGCTTATAGCTTCAAGCACTGTGTATAACAGCAGCCGTGGACTTAATAATATTTACATCAACTTGAATTAATTACAAGAAGATTTTAAAAGGCATGAGAAACAATTGTGTTTATTAATGCAAATTCCTTATTTCCCTGTCTGACAAATCTAAATGTGTCTTTTACACTACAAGATACAATACATGTATTATTAGAGATAATTTAATCACCATATTGTTCAGTGATAGTCAAGACATCAGTTGAAGAATTGACTGTAAGGCAATAAATCTTAATATTTATTTTATTTATTNACAGGTTTTTACATAGAGCTTCACAAATTCAACAATCATTAAGACATGACTGGGAGGTAACAGACAGATGGGTGGGCAAGAGAACTTACACTCTATAGAAAATTGCTGACTGATACATAGGGGTAGGAGCTATTTATTATACAATGGACCAGCCAGGTTGTATGATAATTGGCCTGAGTGCTCTGTATGATCCAGTCACACATAAGTCTTAGTAGCAGAACTAACGGTCGGTTTAGTATGGAAAAAGTGTCAAAGTTTGTAAACAGTTGGACAAGTTTGAAAGGCAAAGTGAGAAACAGATTAGTTATAAATAGGGCACAAAAATGTTTGGTAGGCTGAAAAACTTGGTAATCTTGTCTGAATAGGTGAGTTGTAAGGGAGTAGAGGAGTCTTAATTGGAGAGGAAGGTAATTCTAGACAGTGTGTGCAGCCTGGGATAAGTCCTGTAACCAGGAATCAGAGACATTTTTAGTGTAAATAGCTGTAGATCCTATGAAGTTCTGAGAGAAAGAGNTGGGATATATCTCGATATGAGAGAGGATATGTATGTTGGTCTTATTGATGGCTTTGTAGGTTATAGCAAAAGAATTT
>JABWIB010006697.1:0-11997 GCA_016617825.1 Platyplectrum ornatum
TATAACTCTCATGTATTACCTCTGTATTGCACATAGCACAATGTATATAACTCTCATGTATTACCTCTGTATTGCACATAGCACAATGTATATAATTTTAGGTTGGGAAATGTTGCGTGATTAGCCCCGCCAAAGCCACACCCCCTTTCTACCCTGGCCGGTATTTTTTGGTGAGGAAGGTGGCAACCCTAGATTCAGACAAAACAGGTAAAGGGAATGTGGAGGGACCTGGCACTAGCACAATCCACTGACAGAGAATGCTGTCTCTACTCCCTAATAAATTGTGGGAGGTATAGGGAAAACCCTAACACTCAGTACAACAATGTATTAGAAAGTAATTTTATTAATATATATTTATAAAATGATGCAAAGCTTGGAGGAAAATAGTTTAAAAAACAAAATATACCGAATACTGTTTCACACTCCACTAGATAGTGGAGTGGTCCAAAATATCTCTTTTTAGGCCAATCACCTCTCCTTATACGCGCTGGAGCTGGCAGGCCGGCTTCAGACGTGTTCCGACTGCAGCAAAGCCGCAGACGAGCCGCCGAAAACTCTTCTTTTTTGCCGGCTCTGAATGCCGGCGTTCAGTGGCAGGCTTTTAAATAGTGACCCGTTCAGATTGCCTTCAGAGACCGGCCTTTTCAGTGAAAAAGCCGGACTTTTGAGACAATCTGAACGGGGTATTAGTAACAATATTAGATCAATAGCATTGATCTAAGGCAAAAAAGGGGCATGAAAACCTAAATGTATAATCATGGAGTTCCCTATAAAGAATCATTAAAGTTTCTTGTCTGTAAAACACATACTGCAGTGTCAGCAGCATTAATAGTCTGGCTCTGCATAAGCAGCCACATAGCCCAGAGCACACTGAAAGTGTAAATAATGAAATAAATATAGAATTAAACAAAAAGCACCACTGCACTGAAGGGAGGAGAGCCTGTGCACAACTCTCCATTATTGGCGTCTAATACCCCGTTCACAAAAAAGTCTATTACCCGGGTAATTCAGTGAATTTCCCGGGTTGACTGAACTACCAGGGTAGTGTGCATATTGTGAACGGCGCTAAAATTACTACTAACTACCCTGGTTTATTGTGAACNGTGTAAATTGTNAATTACCAGGGTAATTCAGCTCTGTGAACAGGGTTAATTACCAGGGTAATTCAGATCCACAGCTGACAACCCTGCTCGTTAAAAACAGATTTACCAGGGTAGTTTATGTGAACGGGGTATTACCCGGCTAATTCAGTGAATTTCCCGGGTTGACTGAACTACCAGGGTAGTGTGCATATTGTGAACGGTGCTAAAATTACTACTAACTACCCTGGTTCATTGTGAACGGTGTAAATTGTGAATTACCAGGGTAGTCAGTGAATTACCAGGGCAATTCAGTATTGTGAACAGGGCTAATTACCAGGGTAATTCAGATCTACAGCTGACAACCCTGCTCATTAAAAACAGATTTACCAGGGTAGTTTATGTGAACGGGGTATAAGTGAGTTTAAATAGGCCCGATGGCCTCCTGTGGTGCCGGGTGATCCTGGCGGCAGCCCTGGTAGTTTGACAACACCTGGAGAGGTGCACTTTTCCTACAATTGACCTAGACAATTAAAGAAATTTCTCACTCAGTATATTATAGCATAGACTTAATCCTGATCATGACTTGAATTCATATTTTAATATCTGTGAATGACGTTCATGATATCCGGGGCGATTTACCGGAAGCAGATAAGGTTCAGCGATGCGATATGCAACCACGGGAGCGCGTATGGCATCACCGCATCTGATATCTTCCTGGTGTATGTCCAGCATTAGTCAGATTTTAATAAAAGTCTCTGCCCTAATCAGTTTTATAACAAACGCGATGAACATAATTTTAATAAACATCTAAACCTAGTGAAACATAACAAATAACACATGTCGTTTACACGGTCATATCAATTCATACTGATTAATAATCTTCCCTCTATTTTTAAATCCTATCATTAGCCACATTTTCTGCAGAACAGTATTTAATGATGAATTGCAAACACTGCAATACCTGAAAGGTTGAGGAACCTGACATACTGTATATTGCTGACTAAGCACAACCACAGAGCTGGAATGTGGGCTTTTTGCTGGATTTACAGTCTTATTTTTTATTTTAATCATGTTTTTTCTGTTACTATCAGCAGTATCTATATAGAGCAGAAAATCATCTAAGATCACATTAGGGTGCATGTGTTAGAGACAGGTCTCATTATATTTCCTTTATTCCAAAATAAAATACACACAACATAAACATAAGGCGTACATGTATTACAATAATGATTCAGTGCAGGTAAAAGGGTCAGCTTCCATACACAGGGTACAGAATACCAGGGGTATATCCAGGGCGGGCAACAGAAATCTTGGGGCCCCGGTACACCGAGATTTTTTGGGCCCCCCCCTCAATAGTGATAACACTAGTAACAGGGCTCCCTGAAGCTTGGGGCCCGTCACAGCTACCCCCCTTGTCCCCCCCCTGTCGCCGGCCCTGGGTGTATCTATGGGTGTGGGCACCCATGTAGAATATGTGGTTGACATCCCCCCTCACCCGTACCATCACCAAAAAGCTGAATACACTCCTGGGAAGACCACTCCTATCACACACAGAATAGAATAGGACCTAATCTTAATATTTCTACATCGTGCCCACATATACACACACGGTGCATACTATAATATATCCTCTCTACCTCACACAGCACACCCCAAAATACATCAAATACACCCCTCCCCTACTTCTTACACACAGTGCCCCTTATAATATACTTCCACACACTCTATGGGGTATATTTACTAAGCGGCGAGATTGCAGTGAGATTGAAAAGTGGGAGCTTTAACTGGTTTCTGCACATTAACTGTAACATATACATGTACATATGTTATTTATTGGTTATAGTGGTCTAATCAGTAGAGATTAAGAGTAAAATTAAGTGAGAAGTGCATTAGATACAAGGATTATTATTTGCAAAATGAAATGTCATTTAATGGAATAATAATTTATATAATAAAATGTAAATGAGACCATAAAACAGTCAATAAATAATGCATTAGACGTATGGGAAACAGGTGTGAATCCACCACTCTATCTGATGCTCGGCCCGGGCTTCTGCCTTTACATCTTGACATTTCCCCCTCTCCTAATGGATTATTTATTGATTGTTTTATGGTCTCATTTACTTATTTTATTTATATTGTTCCAATGGATTTGAATTTGTTTATAATGCTCACCTAGTAAAAGGGATGTTGACATATTATAGGCTCTCAATATGTTGACGTTTATACAGTTCACACCAAAATGGTGACAGTAAAAGTACATTATACACAAAGTACAAGTCAACATTTAAACCAAACTAAGTACAGTATATATTAAATAAATGCAGTATATTTTATACTCTTTGTGGACATGTCCACAAGTGTACCAATTTTTATATAAATATATGTTGGATGGTATGCGATTAATCCGTTTACAAATTGTATTCAACCCTAGTGGAAAAGATGATGTTGGAGGGTCTGCATAAATGTCTGTATGTGGGTCAGTTACAGGGATGTGATGTCACGGTTTCAGGGATGTGATGTCATGACCAGGGTCTCTGTCATTTCCTTTTGTCAGTAGTGTATTCAATGACAAATTATAGAAGTGTTGTCCTTCTGACCTACTGACTTAGGCACACCCCGGCCTGCAACCCAGGATAACGCCGGATACCCACTGCGTGCATTGCATTACAGTTTAAGTGTGTTTCATCAGTTAAGTTAACATTGGGATTACAAATCTGGCCTTGAAACGGATGCATTCATTTGTCAGTAGTTGACTGTGTCTCTTCAGAACTCTAGGGGCCTTCCCCTTGATCAGGAGCGAGCGATCTGGAACTGTGTAACTGTGGCCACAGCAACCCATTGAAATCGTGCTGAATAATTATTCTGTGCATTGTTATAAATTGGATAAGTGTTTGTGCTGTATGTTAATGTAGGGCAGTCCCCAAAACTTTATTTTCTTTTTGTTCTGCCCTGACCTCATCAAAGGCAAACTCCAGAAGAGTTCATTGTGTTGTGTTATTATTAGTGTTCGGTTCACGGAGCGCTGCTTTGCTTAGGTCTGGATGCAGCCCTATGATATTATCCTATACACATTACCTGATATACGAGCTGCTTCCAGCATAACTTCCTTCTCTTCTTTCCTTTGCACAAGCAGAGCAGAATCATGTAATGACACTCCAGCAATAGTTCAATATTTTATTCAGCAGACAAAGTTTCAGTATTACTGTCATGAGAGGGCTGAGCGATGGAGCCGGACTCCCTTAACAATACTCTTCCTGGACTTTGCAGAATCTTTGTGAAGTAGAATTGTGGAATATGGATTAGAAGCTGCACATTTAGCAGAAACAAATGTTAAGTTTCCAGACTGTGCCTATTTTTGGACTGGTTTGTTCTCTGGAGAATACGCGCTATTTCTGTACCTCAGTTCTGCTGGCCTTGCTGTTACGTAGAGATTGATAGTCTAAAGCACCCTGTCCCAGATGTGTCTCATCCCTCCAGCACGTGCAGGTTAGCTGCTTCCAGCTGCTGATGTAAACATTACGTCCTATGGCAACTGGCAATGGCAGGAGTTATTCCAAATGCTTAAAGCAGCACTCATCCTTTCTTTTTCAATTCCCCTTGGTGGTTTAATAGTTCTACTAAGGACCCCAAGATCTGTTTCCCATGACACCAGATCCCTGAGCATTCCATGTATAACGGCTATGAATATATCCGCATCCATACAATCTCACCACTAACCATTCACCACAAATGTCCAACTCTTGCATATGGAAAATGACAGGACATAATGTTACATAGAAACTTTACAGGAGATAAGAGCTACATGGCCAATTTAGTCTGCCCAGTTGTGACTTTAGATTATTCTCAATATAATGTGAATCACAAATCTTGCAACCGCAATAACAGTTCTGATGAGCATTGTGAAACTATATCTGCTTATGTAAATGCACAATATGAATGGTAACGTCCTACTTCCATGACTATAAAATGTGTCACTGGATCTCATTCAGTTTGTTTGTATGTTTGCAGATTTACCTAATTTCCGCACAGGTTTTTTAATGCACTCCCCTCACATGGATGGGAATATGACCACATACAAGTCAACCCTAACTTAAGCCAGGGTTGCCGACTTTTGGTCTCTCCCTTCCAGGAAAGTCCATTTGCCAGCATTTCATACTTTTACTATGGGTGGGCGGAATTTGATGTGATCAAGTCCTGCCCCCCATACCAATAAAGACTACTGAAGGCAGTCATTTACATTAAGGGGGGTATTTACTAAGCCTCGAATTGTCCTCGGGATTTCAATTCGGACCAATTCGAGGCGATTTTGTGTTCGATCCGCGGCTCGATTTTAAGTATTCACCAAGGTTCGAATTTGGATATCCGAATCAATTTGAGCGCGGATTGGTCCGATTTGTGGGCGCGAATTGATGGGTGACTTCGCGAGGCAGCCTGTCCAATTCTTGCCACAGGCAGTATCACCAATTTTATGTACGGACAGTTGATTGACATTTTTTTGTGAACAGGACCTATAGCAGTATGTATAGTATGGGTCACTATAAAATTAACGTTTTGATACAGGAAGCCTCCTACAGACATTTTAGCGTGACCATATGTGCCAGTTTTGGTGTAAAACCGTTTGAAAATCATGGTTTGCTTAGGAAAAAGACACTATTCGGGAGCGATTTTGTGACCGCGAATTCAGTCCTATTTGAGGGTCGAATTCACAATTCGAGGTTTAGTAAATCTACTTGCCAGCGGCAGAGATAGGTCAAAATCGAAAAATCGAAGAGCAATTCGAGGCTGTAATTCGCGGACGCAAATTCATTCGGACCTACGATTTTAGACAAATTCGGGCCTTTGTAAATACGAAAACGGCCAATTCGCAAAACTGAAATCGCAAAACACAATTCGAGGCATAGTAAATACCCCCCTAAGTCACTGCCTTCAGCCCAGGTCCCAGGAGATTTGCAAAGTCTCCCGGGATACCGGGAGAAATACCCAAAATCTGTGGGTCTCCCGGATATTTCAGGAGCATCGGCAACCATGCCTTAAAATTTACTCACAGATAGATTTGCTGAAGTGCTGCATATGGAAAAGATCAGTTTGGAAAGTCCACAGCCATGTACATACGGTATGACTTACATGCCAATCACTGCCTATTGCCCAATCATTACTACAAATGCGCAATACTTGATGACATCAATCCTGCTCATCTTTAAACTTTAAACATATGATTGAACATAACGTGTGGGGATTTGGGTGTAATTTGCTTAAATCATACCCTTATGCCCCACACTAAAGATGCCATCTTTTCGTTTCTCCTGGGAGAGAGAAACAAACAGTCGGAAAGTCTGTTCTTAAAACCTTTTGGGTTCCATGGTCTAAATTTACTAAATTGGAAAGGTTGGGATGTTGCCCATAGCAACCAATCAGGTTTGAGTTCACATTCTCCATGATGTAAAATGAGAGCTTAATCTGGTTGGTTGCTATGGGCAACATCCCCACTTTTCCAGTCCCGCAGTTTAGTAAATATAGACCCAGGTTTCACTGATCCATTATCAGCAGGTGTAGCACATCCAATGCAATGTACATGTAAATATAAGACCTCCATACATGGTACAGTCACTGTCCCTGACAGCTGAATCTGGTTCTACCATGAAACTTAAGACATCACTCTAAGAAGAATTAGTGACATTACGGCTAGATCACTATTATGAGAGAAAACATTTACTTGTTCTATAAAAGTTCTATGACTTTACTTGTTCTATAAAATTTGAAAATATAGCTTTATTTTTAATATGTCAATAATCAAAACCGCGTGAAGGCAGGAAAAAGTGCAAATCCTCGTGTCTTTTTATACGGGGCTCAATTAGCCGCGAGATATAGAGAGCAAGTATTTCTCTTTTACGTTGTTTGTGTAAGGGGGAAAATAAGGAGCGAAGATAAATTGAATTGACCCCTAAATTCTTAAATTCTACTTCTGGAAGGATGGTTAAAACATTTTAAAAATCCAACAGTGAAGAGAGAAGTGTGCAGTGCATAGTAAAGTTCATGCATAATCAATGTGACGGAACATTGGTTAGAGACTGATATAAATAGAAAGGCTATATTAAGCCAGTAATTCCCATAACTCAGACCAACTCGGCTTTGCTATTTCAACACAAAACACTCATGATGTGTGGCTTTTAATGTGTTTTTAATGTGATTTTTGTGGGAGATTTAGGATTCATGGCCAGAGGACTCGCTTTGATGAGTGCAGGGATAAGAGAAAGGGAGACAGAGCTTGTGTCCCATAGCAAAGTGTAGCTATGCGTGTGTGTGTGTGTGTATGTGTGTGTGTGTGTGTATATATATATATATATATATATATATATATATATATATATATATGTTACAGTAAATGTGCAGAATCAGTTAATGTGCACATTAACTGATTTGATCAGGTATTGTCCATAATGAAGTCTTTTACCTAGGTCATGTGCTCATTAATGGCATCGATGCAGTTAATGTGCACATTACCTAGGTAAAGTGAGGAAAACACTTTCGCACCATGCGGCCGACTTCCTCGCTTCTTCACGTCACTTCTGGCTTCTGCGTGCGCCCACTCGCCTGCCTTTCTTGATTGGTCACGTCACTTGTCCTCCTCCTGCTCTTCTATAAAGCGCTCGGATGCAGCCTTTTGTTTCCTCCTCCTGCTGCTCACGTATAAGTGAAGTGCAGTTGACACACTTCGCACAGTATCCTCCTCCCGCCGCTCCCGTATTAGTAAATTGCAATTGACGCACTTCACACAGTACTCTCCCCCCCGCCGCTCCCGTATTAGTGAAGCACAATTGATGCACTTCACACAGTACTCTCCCCCCCGCCGCTCCTTTACAAGTGAAGCGCAGTTGACGCAATTTACACAGTACCCTCCGCTGCTGTATAAGTGAAGCACACTTATAACTTATAACTCTTTTCCACCAAAAACCCAGGTTCAGACCCTGAATTTTTCCGAGGTCAAAAAAAAAAACCCTTTTCCACTTCCAGGGTTGACCCCATTTCCACTGAATGGAGTAGAGTATTGTAACCTACTATGTTTTAAAGGGAAACCCCTTTTCCACCACAGCTACCCGGGTAAATTCCCAGTAAAAACCCCTCATTTGGTCCCGGGGAAAAAAAAACCTGGGCCACTTGAACTGGGTTTTTCTTTTCTTGGGACCAACCTGGGTTTTTTGTCAGTGGAAAAGGGGTATAACAGTATCCTGCTCCTGCTCTTAGTTAAAGTGTGAAAAAACTTAGAAAGAATAAAAAAATCAACAAAATGGACGCAGGTAATCGGAAGCGTCCATTTGGTTGTTTTGTTTTATTCTTTAGAATTTTTTTTCACACTTTAACTAGGTCCTGGTAGGTAATGTTCACAATCACTAGGTAATGTGAGAAACACAAGCAAGACGAAACCAATTTCCTCACTTTAACTGCTCTCCCCAGTTACTGTGCACAATAACTGGTTTCTGCACATTAACTGTAACATATATATATACATATACACACAAACACACACACACACACACACAATATATATGTGTATGTAAAGTATATATATATAATGTATTGGACACATAACTCACAAAACATTTATTTTTAAGACTCCAGAGAATCTCACTGAAACCATAAGAAGCCGCTGTCTATCAGGGATTAAATTTAGTAACACTCCTTCACTTTGACTCAGGTGTGTCCCATGGTGCTACTATTGTTGCATATTACTTACACATACATAGCCAATATCAAAATAGATTCTGAAATTTTATGAAAAGCAAAATGTGAACCAAGAATCTGTGTTTGTAATTGGTAAATGTCAATCAAATCACAATCATTTCTAAGTTTATCTACAATTTATCCATATTTATGCAGTAAAGTTCCATATCCTAAAAAAGCATTTCCACGGTATGCCAGTTGCACTCACGAAACTGAATCCAGACTTATTGTACTATTGAACTTATGGGGGAGTTACGAGCAAGTGGGCAAAACCATGTTGAATTGCAGGGGAGGTACATTTTATTAAAATAGTATTAGAGTTGAGAGATGATGTTTCATAGCACAAGTGTAATAACAGTGTAACAGTAACGCTGGTCAGTATCTGTGTGCAACATGCAACAATAAAGTATTCTCCCTGCATGCACACACTGACATTCATTTTACCCCCCCTGCAATTCATCATGGTTTTACCCATTTGCTCATAAGCTCAACTGTATGTATGGATCTAGTTCACAGACATCTGAAACAACAACTTTTCTGCACCATCCGTATTCAAGCTGTTATTGAGGCTGTGTGCAATACTAATCCAAGGACAAGCGTGAATACCCATTCTATCACACATATTTCCTTATCTGATTCTGTTTACCACATGAAAGGGTTAGAAAAACAATTTGGTTGGTCATTTAATGATGACCATATTATATAGACCATTATATGAAAGGCTCATCTCTTGTTTCTGGTACAGATGCCAGTCATACCCTAATGAAAAGGTCTTGTAAATTCCTTTATATACTGGTAAATAATTTGAAATGTTTGTATGGAGCAGCTGACTCTATGCTATTTTCGATATGAGAGTTGATCCATTAGTAATCAAGTTAAAGCTTCCATGGAGCTGGAGGGTAATTGTTTCTGAAATGTTTTCATTACTTACCTTCCGACAAACCAGCATTGATTACTGCATTCTACAAACATGTACTATTTCCTTACTTAAAGTAATTACTTTCACTCTTGTCAGCTCTGAGTCTTTATTCAACTCTCATTGTTTTGCTCTAGAGTTCTTCTTTAAAGCTAATTTAAATGTTTTTTTTATCTTTTATATTTATATACCAATCCTCGATGTCCAATAAACACTGCTAATAATGCAGTGAAGATATTATGGTTGTTCTATTTTAAAATTCTAAAATGAACTGGCCTCCTCCCTATGTAATACGTTCATTCACACTCCAGCGTGGGCTTAATGCAGGTCTTTAAAGACTCAAGTTCAATCTAGACCAACAAGTGATCAGAGGTAGTATAATGGATACAGTATACAGAACTATTGGTGAAAAATTCCCCAACCATTGAGGGCATAAGTAACTAAAGAAGTAACTGAATTTCTTTGTTTAGTTTGGTTCATTAAAAATTCTATGACAGAAAAAAACAAAATTGAAAACATCATGGGGTATATTTACTATACTAATAAGCGGCAAGATTGTAAAATGAAACTGAGAGCTTGAATCTGATTGGTTGCTATGGGCAACATCCCCCCTTTCCAATCTCACTGCAGTCTGGCCGCTTAGTAAATATACCCCCATGGATTTAAACTGGCCACCCGAAATTTGCCGCCAGCCCCTGTCTGCAATTAAATCCTGTTACGTACATCTAAAAAACATTTACAGAATATGCACATATTTCAAATAAGACACAACAAATACTCCAATTTAGGCACTAATCATCATACTTATCTGCAACCATTCCATAGCAATACACGCTTACCACAGCAAATTCCCGGGTCCTGATGGCGGAAGGTGAGTTACCCGAACTGTTATACATTCTATTCTACACTGGTGCAGGCTGCAGGTCACGGCTGTGGAGCTATACCGGGGAAGCTGCTGGCACGCCGGGGGGCACTGCAGGAGAATGGATCTGCAGCCTGCACCAGTGTCTGTCAGCCTGGGTACGAGTGCTCAATTTTTATTATATTGACTTGATTGATTTTATTGCTATTTCTTTTATTATATACTGTGTTTTAAATGTCCTAAACTTTATTTAAATAAACCTGGATTTATGTTACACTAATCAAGGAATTTTCTCCAATAAGGATTGTTTCCATCTGGAACATTAGAGTGTACATCTAATCCTATAACAGTGCATGCTTAGTAATCTTAGTTATTTTATTTTAATTTGTGTACCGTTGTTTATTTAATCTCTGAGTATCATAATTTTTTGTGTCACACAAAGTTAACACACAGCTCCTAGAACACAAAATATATACTCCAATTTTACTCTATTTTTAAGTGTTAGGTTCAAGCTTAAGTGTGTAGTCTGAGCGCTCCAAGGGGATATAAACAAATTTTGACATTGTTTCTTTGTTTAATAACCAGGCAGACAGAGGGTGGTTCTGTGGTTCTATATTAAACCTCCATTTATCTTTAGTTTTAGGGTACGGCTATGGGGTCTAACATAGCCTCATTTACATTAATATCATTCTGATTATAAACATAAATATTTCTGACAGTTACTATTCTACATATACTACAATGCACATCAGAGATCTATTGCTGATTTGGGAAAATTGTAATCAGGAGTTCTATAGATTTTTTTTTAGCAACAAAATATAAGATACTATCTGGTTTAGTTTCCTGTATTTTATTGTTAAAATGAAAAACGATTATTAGGGATGACTAAGTCAAATAATATTGATAACTTAGTAAAATGCTCATTTTTACAGCATGTTGAATTGTGGTTTTTAACCTTTGGTTTTTATAGTCAACATATGTAACATAAAAATAATTCAACTAAATACACTAACAGAAGAGTAAACAAAAATGATGTCAATATGCAAATAATACCATANAGGTATTTTTTCCATGTAGAGCAAGGCGCACACAGTAAATGATTAAATACATATTAGAGATTTTGTGTTATTTTTTTTATTAACCTTTTAGATGTATTTATGGCTTTGAGCAAAGACAAAAGAAAATAAAATCCTCCCTGATCTTACAGTCATTCTGTAAAAATCATTTGAACTAATATCATATTTTTCCAGCAGCATTAACGTCCAAACTTTACAAAATACACTTCATCCTGTACATATGTAAAATTCCATATATATGTACATACATACAGATATTACAGGTCAGTTTGTCTGCAACAATAGACCTTTATAATACATGAATGTTAACTGTTTATTCAAGATATATATATATATATA
>JABWIB010006700.1:0-11825 GCA_016617825.1 Platyplectrum ornatum
ACGCTGGTCAGTATCTGTGTGCAACATGCAATAATAAAGTATTCTCCCTGCATGCAAACACTGACATTCATTTTACCCACCCTGCAAGTCAACATGGTTTGCCCATGAGAGTGTAACTCATGAGTGTAAGTCATGAGAGTGAAAAGCTGAATCCAGCCCAAAGTGTATAAGGGGGAATTGAAAGGTGAAAAAGTGAAATCAGATTCAAGCTCTCATTTCATTTTACATACTTGAGAATGTGAGCTTGAATCTGATTGGTTGCTATGGGCAACATCCCCACTTTTCAATGTTCCTGCAATCTCCCTGCTTAGTCAATTTATGCCCTAGTGTTTAAATAGCAGCTTGATCAGTTTATCAGCTTTGTGCAAAGCTTTTTTACACGTAGGATTGTCTGTTCATTATAATATATATTGTAGCAATTTAACCAACAGATTAATACAAAATACAACAAATACAACAAATGTTGATCTATTTTTGTACTAGTTGGAAATTTTATTATTAAATTAGAATTTTTGCTAGTAAAATAGTAAAGGTGGTTAATGAGTCATCTGAATAAGATTGGTAAATACATGAATATAAAATTTCACCTAAAAAAACTGGGATAACTGGGATAAGCCTCCCTCCAGTATGTCTGTCTGTCACCCCTGTGAAAGGCTCGTGTCACTCATGTCACTGATGGATCATTGCCTGCATAGTATTACATTGTCTCTGGTCTGTATGTCCCAGCTCTTATAGATCCTCCCCTATATGACTCTGTTCAAGTTCAGCCCTCATCAATGTTGGTGGTGAGAAGGGGTGAATAATAAAATGGCCAATATGACTGACATTAGTGTCAAATACCTAGATTACGGTGACAGTCCCAATGATATTTAAGCATAAGTTTACTAGCAGGCAAAGCCGTCAGCAAAATAAAAGTGCAACATAAAATACATATCAACTGTAAATGTTATACTGTGGATATATGCGCAGTAAAAATTTTTTATATGTGTTTAGGAGGTTCTTGACAAATTCCTCCTTTATTTACGATGATCTAAAATTATTTGCATTTTACTTTGTACTAATTTTTTATTAAGTTGCGTTAGATTATGACAAATGCATTTATATTTCTAATTTATACATATCATATAATTCAAAGCAATGTTTCATGACATAGAAAAAAAAACACATACACGTATATATTTTTCATTCAAACTTTGCCATTTAAATAAGTCTCAATTGTAAGGACTCTGTGCTATTCAACCTGGCTGGCGAGTCAGGTCCCTTGATATAACAAATTTAAATGAACCCCACTCTTAAAATATTAAATGTGTACATGTGAAAATGTAGTAAAATATACCTTTTACTTTATTACTTTAAAACCACAATGATAACAAAAATCCATGAAATTCCATTATCAACAAAGAGATAAATTTGCGAAATAACAGTATGAACGCAACCTCTGATTATTAAATATTTATGATCATATTTAATGGACAATATGTACACATTAAGTACACTGATAGTAAATATGGTATAACTAAAATATATATACAAGATGGGTAGTAAAAGGCACTAGTGATCAGAGAGTCAGTTTGAATACCTCTCCCATCAGAGGTTCAAATGAAATGCCCTTGTTAATACAAGATTACAGCACTTTATATAACTGTTCTGACGCAGATGTTGGCAGGGTAAACCTGCCCCTGCATCTGATTGGCTCTAAAATGTCTGGAATATCACATACTGATATTAACCATAACACAATTTACATCAGTCATAGTTGCCTGATTTACATAAAATTATCTAAATCACCATTTCAATAAAGCAATTGAAACCATTTAAATTTCGATTTGAATAAAAATGTTAAAAAGACTACGGCATAAATTCACTAAGCGGGAGTTTGCAGAGGAATTGAAAAGTGGGAATTCAAGCACTCAATTTTATTTTGCATACTGGAGAATGATCTGATTGGTTGCTATGGGCAAAATCCCCACTTTTCACAGTAAAGTAATGCATGGGACTTGTAGCTACAGAGCCTTTTCTGTTGGGGATAAACAAGGATGTGGATAAAGAAATGAACATGTTTGACTCAGTTGCAGACAAGTGATTGAGTGAAATGCAGAACTTAATTATAATTCTTATAATTTGCGTAAAATAATCTGATTTAAATAAAAAAAATCTGTTTTTGTTTTTTAAATCTGATTTTTATGCAACCTTGACATCAGTATATAAATGTCCAATATAGTCTTTCTCATAGACAGAGTGACCCCTGCTAGGCTTAGAGGACAACTGTAACAATACAAAACATTACTAGCATATCACTTTCTGCACATAACCACTTTAACTGTGCACTGTACCACTAATTTAAATACATTCATATAGTCAATGATATAACTGTGATCCGGCTGTAATTGTATTAAAGCTTTTAAATGATACATTGGTTTTTAGTGGTTGGAAGTGGAAATGTTGCCCATAGCAACCAATCAGATTTTAGCTGACATTCTTTAGTATGAAATAGGAAAGTGAGAGCTAATATCTGATTAGTTGCTATAGGTAACCATTCTAGGGTTGCCATCTTTCCCACCAAAAAATACCGGCCAGGGTAGGAAGGGGGTGTGGCTTGGGGTGTGGCTTTGGGCGGGGCCAATATCGCAACCTTTTTCTGCCAGAACAGCGGGGACCCTGCTCATAATGCGGCCCTTAACACTATACCTGTCTGCCTCTTACACTGGCAGACAGGGACTGTGCAAAATTAACTTTTAAAACAAATCAGCAGCCCTTATAAAAAAAAAAAAATAATAATATTTATAAAACTAAATCTTAAATGCTCATATGACAGTGGAGTGTACAGTTTTTAGAGCAGAGCTATATTTGACACAATTAGTGGGTATGCATGAAGCCTGAAATATATATCAGTAAAGGAAAGTGTGTGAAGATCCTGAATCCCTTGCTATGGTGATGGATGGCATTGGTACTAACCTAGTGCAACACACACTATCAGAACGTAGGAGAGAGTGCAGACTTGTGACAGCCCTTGAGCTCTCATTCTACCCTGTTCATACACACGAATGCTTTCTACCTGATCTGAGCACACTGTCATGCATCCCGATGGTTAAGNGAGACTAGGATGTGACCAGAAGCAAGCATGGACTTACAACTTATGGACGCACTCTTAACACACTTCTGCAAAAGCGACAGACTCCCGGGGCTGAATCACACTGGGTCCTGGGTCACGTCCGCATCATGCTTACGTGGCTGCTATGGCAACNAAGACACAATGCCCAAACACTGTGTTTTTGGCGCGGGCAGCCGCCGCTACATTTCTTTTAATTTTTAAGCACTAGAATTGTTAAAAAATAGAACACCCAAAAAAATTACCGGCAATTACTATTGCCGGTAAAAAAAAAAATACCGGCCTCCTGGTACAATTACCGGGCAGGCCGGTAGTTTACCGGCCAGGTGGCAACCCTAAACCATTCCCACAGCTTTAAAAAAATATAGGCCTAGGACTCAATCGTTACCCTGTATTACTTACAGCGTAGAGAGTCCTGATGATAATTAGCTAAAATTGTTGCTATAGAAATTCATGCTCCTATCAAAATGACAGCGCAAGTGCAACTCTCAACTCACAACCTAAAAGGCTTCTAAATCAGTTTGTGTACATGTCCTCTGTGATTCTGTCACATTGTGTGTCTCTCTCTCTCTCTCTCTCGGGCACAATAATATTTTCCAGATTCTTCCAGTCTCACTCTAATGAGTTTAAGATAAACTTCTCCTTTATTTGTGTCTCTTGACAGAGTTATCCGTCCATAAAGAGAATGGGCATAAAATGTGTCTGCATCATAACATATACGTCCTAACCATTCCAGTCCTTTCCCTGGATCGTGGCGGGCCCAATTCACACAATACATGTTAGTGCTGTCAGTGAGGGAGGCACCGGTCACTTTACAGGTCACTTCCAGAGTCTCTGCTGTTTTCACTGTGCCAGGACCAGACTCCACTAAGGAGATTTGTGATGAGACACCTAGAAATAAACAACAGAAATGTTTTACATCTGTATTAGTGCATTCAGGGTTATGTTACTGGAGACACCAAATCAGACTCACATTGAAGAGAGGACACAACACAGAATAACCAGAGACTTTTCATGTCTGAGAACATGTGTAGAAGAAACACTCAGCTCAGGGTTTCATTCAACAGATTCTGCTCTTCCTGGAGACTGTTGTCTATTTAAACAGGATATGATGTGACAATATTTACATATACACTGTGTCCCCTCCCTTAAGAATATAAACCCCTACAAAAAGGATCCTCACCTCTGTATGTGTAATATTATTCCTCATGTACATTAAGATCATTACTCCACTAAGTAATGTTATTATTTTAAGTTATTGTGTTCATATAACTGTAATTACTAGTATATATACGTATGGTACTCATATATGTAATATCTGTATGCTGAGTAACTAGAACATGATGTGGCACTTTTTAAACAATAAAAATATTTGGGAATCCAGGCTTGAAAGTTACACCTGGGAATAAAATCATGTTGAATTTTAGGAGAAAGTAATAGTAATTTGCTTTTGCTTAATGCACACATATACTGACCAGTGTTACTTTTACACTGCTATTTAGACTTGGACTAGGAAACATCACCTTCCCCTCTAATATTGTTTACAACAGATGACAACATGGTTTTGTTCATTTGTAACATTCCTCTCTTATATTGAGGATCTGGGGGGGAATTCACTAACTGACGAATTTAAGAATTTTCAGTGGCTGACGATATTGCTGACGAATTAGTCAAATGTGTATTCACTAATTGACGAATGTGTATTTTTTCGTCATTTTGATTGACGTGTACAGATCGTCAATGGGATATCGCGGTGACGAATTTTGCCATACAATGGATACAAAAATGGAATTCACTAACTGACGAATATTGTATTCACCCACACATCGTCATGACGAATTTACTGAAATTCGTCAGTGTATCCGTCAGTTTAGTGCAATATCACCTTACGAATACCCGTTTTTCGTCAATGGGATATCGTCAGCATTCGTCAGCCATTACAATTCGTCAATACAATTCGTCACTTACTTAATACTATACATCACCAGTCATTGACGAATTTATATCACTGACGAACGCTGACGAAATGAATTCTCTGGACAATTCGTCAGTTAGTGAATTCCCCCCCTGGTCCATAATTATTTACTTTGTCTCAACATTCACAGGCAGCAAATCAAGATAAAATAAGCGCTACACTTATCCATCCAGATGCCTTACACCCATGTTAAATTAAATCTATGCCTTCTTTTTGTTAAGCGCCTCTTTGTTTATTGATAGAACTGGGATATACAGCAAAAACCAAGGCATTTGGCAATAATGATAAAGTGTATAAAACCGACATATAGTAAAAGTAAGGAAAAAATAAAATAAAAAAATAAATAAAAATAAATGAATGAATACATATATATAGGCAATAATGATAAAGTGTATAAAACCGACATATAGTAAAAGTAAGGAAAAAATAAAATAAAAAAATAAATAAAAATAAATGAATGAATACATATATATATTTTTTCAATATATGTTTAATAGTTTAGTAAAATACATTTTTAAGCAGCATTTTATATGCTATTATGTTAAAAACAAATAATCCTTTCAGCATCAGTAAAATAACATTTTCTTCATATTGTGATATTTACATAGAAACATAGAAAGTGATGGCTGATAAGAGCCACATGGCCCATCCAGTCTGCCCAGTTCTGTATTTAAAACTATACCAACCTAATTTTATTCTATATTTTGTTTCAGACTCGGAATATCCTTATATTTATTCCAAGCATGCTTAAACTGTTCTGTAGTATTCCAATCACCCCAAAATGTAAAATTTTCACATAGGATAATAGTAGAAAAAACACCCCATAATTTGTTACACAAATTCTCCTGAGTACGGCGATACCCCACATATGGTTGTAAAATACTATTTGGGCACACGGTTGGGCTCCGAAGGGAAGAGTATCATTTTGCTTATGGAATGATGCAATATACTGAAGGCTGGCGGCATTATGATATCATAGAATGGTACTCAAGAGAACAGCAAGTAGCATCCTATGACATCANAATGCCACTGCAGCCACACAGTCTAGGTGATAAGAGGTTCATGTTTCATCAGAAAGACGCACCTCTGAATCACACAAAGGGGAAAGGGGCATCCATTTTATCCATTATAATGGTAACCACTGCCATCTATTTGTAATTCTGTATTAGTGTACAACTTACACATATTAACCACTACCCTTAACTATAGAAATATAAACTATAAACATATTAATCAATACCACGTACTTGTTAAATGATATTAGTTCACAGTATACATATGACTACCACTGACATATTCTTGTATATATGTATATAATATAATATGCACACTATACAAATGATAACCACTATCATATATTTGTTTACAATATACACATAATAACCACTTCCATCATATTTTAATAATATAATAGTGTACACTATACACATAACCACTGCCTTTTACTTCTAATACTAGATATGTACACTGTTCACATAATAGCCACTGACAACTGATTATAATAATTTATTAGTGCGCAATATAAACAAGATAACCACTGCTGTCTGATTATAATAGTGTATCAATGCACAATAACACATGATAACCATTTCTGAATATAATAATGCAATATATACAGTAGGCACCATCACACTCTCTGTGTTAACACTGTCCACAGTTGCATTTTTTCCAGGGCTCTTTCAAATCTAAACTGTTGTCTACATTTGTACAGTTGTCCTGTCTTGTGCAGTTACACCATGACAGACTGTCTTACCATAGCAGAAAAATGTGTGTAAAACCAGGAGCGCATGAGGATGTGTTTCTCTGCAGCTTATGTAAACAGAGATCTCTCGATCTTTTTTTACATTATTTTGCTGAATGTGGCAAGCTAATGTAAACAAATATCGTGAGATAAACTGCAGAGAAACACATCGCTGCCTGCCAATTCAGCTGACACGCCACGATCGCTAGTCAGTGGCTAGTCAAACCTGATTAGCTAATCATGGTGATTAGGAAGGGGGGGAAGGGGGGCAACTTTGAATGCCCCTCTGGATGTTCGTAGTGATGGCTGCTGTCACTTTCCAGCCCGCAGTTTAGTTAATTTAGGCCATAAGGGGGAATTGGAGGGAGATTGAAAGGTGAAAAAGTGAAATCATATTCAAGCTCTCATTTCATTTTTCATACTGGAGAATGTGAGGTTAAACCTGATCGGTTGCTATGGGCAACATCCCCACTTTTCAATTTTCCTGCAATCTCCCTGCTTAGTAAATTTATGCCCTAGTGTTTAAATAGCAGCTTGATCAGTTTGTGCAAAGCTTTTTTACAAGTAGGAATGTCGGTTCAATATAATATATATTGTAGCAATTGAACCAACAGATTAATACAAAATACAACAAATGTTGATCTATTTTTGTACTAGTTGGAAATGTTATTATTAAATTTGAATTTTTGCTAGTAAAATAGTAAAGGTGGTAATTGAGTCATGTGAATAAGATTGGTAAATACATGAATATAAAATTGGTATACAGGAACCATGTATTATGAATTTAAATTAATTAACCCAGAATAATTGTTCAAACTTACCCTATATATACTTGAGTATACGTGGACCCGAATATTAGCCTGTGCACCTAATTTCACCAAAAAAAACTGGGATAACTTAAAGCAGAGCTTTCAAGCTTTCAAGCAAGAAGAGAGGACTGTCCAGCAACGCCAGAAGACTGCAAGCAAGTCAGAAGACTGCAAGCAAGAACAGTTCCAGAGACCGCCGTGGACAACAAAGAAGACGCCAGTCCCGAGAGACCTCACCGGAAATGGGGGACGAGACATCCAGACGTCGTGGTAAGATCAACAAGCTGGGAACCCAGGGCCCTGCAAAAGAGCTCTTGGGTCCCTGGGTGTCCGGCACCTGGCGGGAGGTAGCAGGGAGGCTTTGATCCTCCATACTGTGGACTCGGTTCCTGCGCGGAGGCAGGTGGGCGCCTGCTTGGGTGAGTAAGCCGGCACTGCCTGCCCAGGCGGTTGCCCCCAGCACACCACCACCGAGTATATAAGGGCCCAGGGGCTCCAACCCACTGCAAAAGGCCCTGCTTTGATGCCACTGAGGAGGCCAATTCCACTGTACCCACCACTGAAAGGGAGAGGCCTCAGTACATCGTAGGACATAATCACACAGCAGCGCATCAGCTCTCTCGCTCTCTCTCTCTCTCTCTATATATATATACTTTGCTGCATAATCTTTGGGCCCAGAACGCGGAGCAGAACATTGGTGAGTAATAGGTACGTGTTATTTCTGAGTAAGGAAGAGGGCGCAAGTGCGGAGTCACATTCCTTGTAAAGGAGAAAGGGTAAGGAGGTGAGTTCGGTACAGCTCTGTTTGGGTTCTAGTTCATAACTGTGTTAGTACTGATTATTGTTATTGTTGCTCTGATTTTGTAGCATTGTTTATTGTTAGTTAGTTAGGATAGGCTGTACCTCTAACCCCTTTTCCCACAGGAAGCACGGTGAATCCGGAGGAGCCCTTAGCAGGTAACACTATCTCACTTTCCTCTCTGAACGGCCCTCACTCCCTGAGTGAGTAAGGTAAGGTCACATCATCTGTGGCTGCTGAACTTGCTCTCCGTAGTCCCCAGGTCCTAGGCTAGAGTAACCGGAGTCACCTAAATAGGCGTGCCGGGCCACACTCCCGCCGCTATTGGTGACTCCGAAAACCCCTCCATCTCCTCTTTCCTTTGCCCTCTACTCTCTTCAATTCTCAACTGCCGGGAGTCCTTTTCCCTAAGTCTGTTCCTTCTCAGGTAACCAGATAAGTCAATAGGCGGTAGCCCGCCCACGTTTACTCTATCAAAAACACAGTGCAGGTACAACTCTCTTACAACCTAAAAGGCTTTTAAATCAGTTTGTGTACATGTCCTCTGTGATTATGTGACATTGTGTATATCGTGCACAGTAATATTTTCCAGACTCTTCCAGTTTCACTCCAGTGATTTTAAGATAAACTTCTCCTTTATTTGTGTCTCTTGACAGAGTTATCCGTCCCTTAAGAGACTCAGTATAATATGTGGCTGCATTATAACACATAACTCCCATCCACTCCAGTCCTTTCCCTGGAGCTTGGCTGATCCATTCTACACAATACATGTTAGTGCTGTCAGTGAGGGAGGCACCGGTCACTTTACAGGTCACTTCCAGAGTCTCTGCTGGTTTCACTGTCCCAGGACCAGACACCACTAAGGAGATTTGTGATGTGACACCTAGAAATAAACAATAGAAATGTTTACATCTGTATTAGTGCATCCAGGGTTATGTTACTGGAGACACCAAATCAGACTCACACTGAAGAGAGGACACAACACAGAATAACCAGAGACTTTTCATGTCTGAGAAGATGTTTAGAAGAAACACTGAGCTCAGGGTTTCATTCAGCAGATTCTGCTCTTCCTGGAGACTGTTGTTTATTTAAACAGGACATGATGTGACAGTATTTACATATACACTGTGTCCCCTCCCTTAAGAATATAAAATGTAAATGCCTACAAAAAGATCCTCACCTCTGTATGTGTAATATTATTCCTCATGTACATTAAGATAATTACTCCACTAAGTAATATTATAATTTTAAGTTATTGTGATTTACTCTGTTCATATAACTGTAATTACTAGTATATATATGTATGGTGCTCATATATGTAATATCTGTACAGTCCGGCAAGGGACGGATATAACTTTTGTAAGCTCCCAATGACCAACGCCCCAGCTGCTGAATTGTTTCCACTGAGGCACCCGATGCAGCTGCCACTGAGGCCACCCAAATCCGAAAAGAATGGGTTCCATAATGTGCTGTAGAAAGCTACATAGACGACAAGCATCTCTGAAAAATAACTGTAAACTGGTATTTAGACAAGGGGGAGCCATCTTCAGGCACAAGCCAAACCGGACAAGCAGAGGACTGCAAGGACCTATATTGCCTACCTAGCGTAACTGGACAAACCGACAATGAGGGATTACGCTGCAATGAAATCCATCGCCCAACCTGACTGATCTGACTTGGGAACATAATTGGGGCAGCAATCAGGAGAAAAAAAATACATTAACTGCTAACACCCCAGTAGTCATAGAATGCTTAGACCGAGCTACTAATTCGCTCACACGGAATGCTCAGGAAAATGCAAAAGCATACGCAGTCCTGAACAAGGCTACCTCGTATATGTGTTCTTCACTACTGCCGGCAACATGCTCATAGGCTGTTGTAAAGAATTCACTGTGATAGGGTGATGGGCGTCGGGCAGTGTGGGTCTAAGCTTCGACCATCCTTGCACTGCCTTGCTAATCAGGACGGTTTTGCCGAAGTCTGGCAATTCCGCTAGCTTACTGAAAAAAGCAATTGCCGCTAGGTAAGAACTCATCGCAATGCGAGACTTACCTGCCGTATGCTCGCGCCACATAAATTGTTGCAACACAACCACAGGAACCATATGTCAGACCCGTTCCGAAATATCAGCCACTTGTCCCAAGCTGCCAGATATCTCAGGGTAGACGGGGCCAATGAATGCAATTCTAATGACTCTAATCTTGGCCGACCACCTGCCAGATAAAAGCAGAACAGGGCGTTGCAGTGTGATCCGCCTCAGGGGCTAATGCCCGGTGACGTGTTTTGCACGAAAATTAATAATAAATTGTAGACACCTGAGCACTAGGTGTCATAGCAATCGTACCACAGTGGGAGAAGACGCACTTTGATTGTTGATCGCCTGGACACCACTGAAGTTATCACAGAGGAACTGTATTTCTCTGTCCTGGAAGCAGTGCGCCCATAGCTGAACTGCCACCCATATCAGGAAAATTTCCAACAGCACTAAATATTTAGTGAGGCCGGTGTCACGCCAGGACTCCCAGCACACCACGCCCTTCAAAAAAGGGTCGAATCCAGCTCCCCTATGCAGCATCAGTCAGTAGCCTAAGTTCAGCGTTCAACACGGGAGGGGCAGGCCAATCTTGCACGCCAACAAGTCCAAGAAGGTTCTTCAAATTACAAGATTTGCTTTAAAATCGTCACGCACCCTAATCCATCAGTGGGGCGTAGCAAACCGGCGGAAGCTCTCTCTAGCCTACGGCAAAAGATTTTACCTACAGGGATTACTCTGCATGCGAATCGCAGTGAGCCCGACAGTTACTGAAGGAATTGCATCAAAATGCGCAAGGAACCTAGGGCCGAATCAATTTTTTGGTGCAATTGCATTACCTTATCATTGTGAAGGTGACATACACCTGCATCAGTATCTATCTCTATCCCAAGATACACAACAGTCGAAACACCCCCTCTATATCGACTTTGGCAAGCAGAGTGGGCAAACCAAATTGCTTTACCGACGCCAGTGCATCCTCAAATCCTTTTAAACTAAGATCAGGGGGGGTGGGGCAAGAAAGCATTTCTGAAATAGGTAATGAGGGTNNTANGGGAGGTAATTATAATAACAGCCAGGGTAGTAGAGATTGGGGAAGGGGAAACTCNGTGGGGATGGANGGACCATTGTTACAGCCTATAACTCAAAAANTCATTACTAAGGAAAAACATATAGCTAAATCAGGCCGCACAATTAAGGGTATGCTGGCAAATGCAAGAAGCATGGCTGGGAAAATGGGGGAGTTGGAATTAGTAGCAATGAGGGAGGAATATGATATTATAGGAATTACAGAAACATGGTGGGATGATACACATGACTGGACAGTAGACTTGAAGGGATATACTCTCTTCAGGAGGGA
>JABWIB010006700.1:14405-26775 GCA_016617825.1 Platyplectrum ornatum
GGGGGTTAGACAAATTTTTAGAGGTAAAGGGTATTCAGGGTTATGACTGGTAAGTTATTTAGTATCTAAATCAGGAGGGAGCTCTTGTATATTTAAACTGGATTAATTTCAATTATAAAATTTAGGATCGCAGGAGATCCCATAGGTTAAACTTGATGGACTGACGTCTTTTTTCAATCTCAACTACTATGTTACTATGTAAATGAATAATATTTGGCATGCGTGTATGAGGTTAGAACGCCGCCCCCCTCGTACAGCTGGAATTGTTATAGCCATAGCATTTCCCTCGGCCCATCACAGGGGCGATCCCGCGCCCCCTGACCAGAAACCGCTTTGAGGGGGACCCCCCTACATCTGACAAATTCTGAGTGTCTTCCAACCATAGCTCTATGTCTAGAGCCAAATTGCATGTTCTGCTGCCCATCTTGCTTCATGCGGAAGACCTCATTATATACCTGACATTTTTTTCAATAAAGGTATAAATATAAATTGTAATTTTTTTTCTACACTTGTGCACTGAAAAAACCCTTAAAACACTCACCAGGGGTCAGCCAGATCAACAAACGCAATCTAAAATATCTAAAACAAATAAGGTGATGACTGTAGCAGCCAACCAGATATCTATATGTATGTATCTAGCATTTTAGGAATTTGGTTGGTTGCTATAGACAAGTGTTTACTTTAGCAACTGATCAAACTATAGAAAAAAACAATAAAAATAATAGCAAATAGCTAATAATAGCAAATTACCTGTCGCAAGATCTGAAACCACGCAAAAACAATAACCTGATCCAAGATCCTTCAGTGCAATGATAATGTTTTACACCACTGTAAGTTCGGGTGGGTTTGGTTTCATGCTCAATAGATTTTTGAAAGACCATTGCATTCAATCATTTATTGTTCTTTTATTCACACCTCTCACTGTGTTAAATACTATATAATGTCATACTCTGAGGTTGAACAGAGATAATTTAGAATTGGTGCCATATATTGACTGTTTAGCTTGCTGTTTATTTTAAATAATTACTTTAATAATAATTTTACTATTTTTTCAAGTTTTACATTTTAATACAAGTCCGTTAATCTACCTTTAATACTTCTTCATTTTTATATACTCTCCACACTACAAGAATAGTGTGAACCTCCTCAGTTATGTTAATATGTTAATGCCATGAAAAAAAGCACTGTTGTCTGGCACTAAATGAATAAACAAGCAGCTCCTGTGCAAAATCTCTGGGCAGCCACGCAAGTGTCCTAAATACGACAATAAATGAAAAAATTATATCTTGAAAATGAACTAGCGCTTAATGCACATCCCCTCAGTTACTGTGTTATACTGTGGGCGTATCTTGCACAATAATATATTCCTGAATCTTCTTCTCTCACTCCAGTGATTTTAACATAAACTTCTCCTTTATTTGTGTCTCTTGCAATAATAATCTGTCCCTGAAAAGACTGGGCATAATATGTATTTGCATCATACCTTATGGTACCTAAATATTCCAGTCCTTTCCCTGGAGCTTGGCGGACCCAGTTTACACCATACATGTTAGTGCTGTCAGTGAGTGAGGTACCTGACACTTTACAGGTCATTTCCAGAGTCTCTGCTGGTTTCACTGTCCCAGGACCAGACTCCACTAAGGAAATTTGAGACATTACACCTGTGAACAGATACATCAGAAAAAAAAGATTAGAAAATGGATGGTACATGTTACTTGAGGCTCTTTGATATGATCCCTAGACTTGACTTACAATGTAGTATGATCACCATACAGAATAAACACAGGAGATTCTTCATCTCTGGGATAAAGCGTTACAGACACAAATCAGGATATGATGTGGACATCTTCAGGACACTGGTTACTAATTATATGGGGAATCACTGATATATATTTACATATGCATTGTGTTAATTATGCAAAGCCAATAGTATATTTAGCCTTCCCAACATTTAAATTGTTAACCATTTAACCTATGAAATACCAACACAAAGCAACATCACGAATACTTTTAAATCAATACATGTCCACACATATTCTTCAAGATGCATTTCTAAGTCCAAAAATTTTATTTTTGAAAGTCACACAGCCAACAGCTCATTTGCGGCTTTCTGACTAATGATATTCTCTTTTTTTTAAGAATGGGTATGTATAATTAATGCGGCTATTTTGAAATCTATCCATTCATTGCTGCAACAGAGCCCTGGTGGAGGTTAGTGTCAACAAACAGGGAGGGTTAGGGTTATGCTACGTAGAGGAAAATGGATTATAGAAAGATTAGGTGAGTGTTATGATAAGGCAGGAAAACTAGAGAAGCACTAGTGGGAAGTCTGGGCGCGGAGTCTAACTTCTGGCTGGTGTTCACCAGAGCCTCCAATGATGAGGTTGGACCAGTAGCGGTGAGGCAGAGGAAGGTCGCGGCTCCAGACTAGTCCACCCCTAGGTAACCAAGAGGCCCCAACGTGAACACTGGGCACAGACAGACAAGAAAGACTAACGGGCTACAGAAGTCCCAGACATGAAACAAATGGACACGGACAGACTAGACAAACACTACGGGTAACACCAGAGAGAGAGCACAAGGGAGCTAGGGAGGAAGGAGAGTAAGAGAGAGAAAGGAAAGAGGAAGAAGAAGGCCAAAAAGGGCTGATGTAGCAAGATATGGTGGGAGGTGGGAGACCTAAGGGAGAATTGGTAGTAACAGGCAAAGATGGTGGTAAAAGGAGAGAGGGCTGGAGGGAGAGAGCTATGGATGATGTATGAGGTGGGGAGACCAGAGACAGGTGGGGCTGGAGCAGGCAGGAATAAGGGAGAACTGGAAAAGGTAGGCAAAGATGGTGGCAGATAGAGAGAGGACTGGAGGGAGAAAGTTTAATGAATGAAGAATGAGGTGGGGAGACCAGAGACATGAGGCTGGAGCAGACAGGAGTGAGGGCAGGAACTGAGGCAGGAGGCTGGGCAAGGAGAAAGCTGAGATCAAGGCAGAAGAGCCAGGGAAGACCAGGAGCTGACTATAACGTCCACCGAACAAGGAAGAAAACGCTATAACCCGCAGTGAGTAGCAGCACTGCGGGTGTTAAAATGGCAGGGACTGCGAAGAGACAGGTCTACGATCAGCCTAAAAAGAAAGCAATTGCGTCCCGCTGTATGATGCAGATGGGACGTGACCAGAAAGTGTCAGGGAGGCGTCCTGTTGCCTGCCAGGACACATAGCTGAGGCTCAGGGGAGGGAGCACGGCCGGGGCTGACAGTTAGAGATAGACTGTGGGGATGTTATAGGTAACAGAAGGGGAAAATCTTATGTGTTGGTGCTGTGGATCCCAGGCTAATTACAGTTCTTCTTCTACTACGTCCTTTGTGCCCACTTTGGTGTGATCTTTTTTCTGGGAACAACACTGTTAACATAAGGTAAATTCACAATGAGAGGGGAAGGATAGGGTGAGGGAGTTAAAGGGGGTTATGGAGGATTCAGATAATGGTTGAGGTTTGGGGTAAATCTTACCTGTTGGTTCTGGATATTCTAAGATAATTCTACTTCTACTTTTGCCAATTTCTCCATGTCGGCTGCTCTGGATTTAGCGGTACTCCCTTGTAGTCATATTTTTCTGGGAACAGCCCTGTCGAAGTAAGGTAAACTGCACCGTAAACTGCACCAGGTGTATGGCCAGAATTAGTTTTAGTGATTCAAGTACAAGGGTAAACTTATCAAGCATCTCTACTTTTCTTTAACGTGAAATGTAAATCTGTTACTATTAGCAAACAATCATATTCTATATATTAGTTTCTGGAATAAACTGAGTAAAAGTATAACCATTAAAAAACAAAAATGAAGAAAACACCCAGCTATTTTGGAAAAGCTGGATTTAAATAGCCATGGGGAAGACAACAAAGGAAAGACACTTGACAAGCTTAAACAGTGACTGACAGAATCTACAACTGCCGTTTAGTCTGCAAATAAACAGGAGGCACAGGAGCCCTCTGGTGGTGAACGGAGGTCACTACAGAGGCTATAAGTGGTTTCACTGTCCAAGGACCAGAGTTCACTAAGTAGATTTGTGATGTGACAAACAAAAAACATAAATGCTTTGCTTTATTAGTGCAATGGCTATATTACAAGGAGACACTGAATCAGACTCACATTGAAGAGAGAACACAACACAGAATAACCAGATGTAACCATATTTACATATACACTGTGTCCCCTCCCTTAAAAATATAAACCCCTACAAAAAGGATCCTCACCTCTGTATGTGAATTATTTGTACTACTTTCTGTCTTAAGATGATTACTCCGCTATTTAGTGTGGTACCAAATGACAGTGAATATGTGTGATACCTAATGTGTGATACTTGTGTAAGTCTGTAGTACCTAATGTGTGATACGTGTGTAAGTCTGTAGTATGTAAAGTCTGGATCTGGTCCAAAGAGTACAGCTGAAATGAGAGAGTAGATGAAATTAAATCACTATTTTGAGTCAGGCAAAACAGGGTATGATGTAACGGGTCAACACAATACATTAATTAAAATTGACAAAAATACATCAAACACAAGCAGGGGCGGATTGGGAAATGAAGGCGGCCCTGGAAAAAAAAATACTTGAAGTGGCCTTGAAGTGCAAAAATTAACTTAACATAAAAGTAAGTAGAACAAATTTGTAGATTTAGTCAAAATCAGCTTTCATAGATAAAAAAAATAAACAAGGTTTAGTAAAACCCTTACTGTTTATCCATGCTGGCAGAACTGCATATGAACGTGTATCAGTTCATGCTAGCACCTTTTTAACCATCACTGCTAATAATAGAAAAAATCCCTGCCCTCTCTTCCAACACCTAACTATGGTTTGTTTAATGTATTTATTTAGGCAGATGTTAGTTAGTTAGTGTTTGGGAAGGAGGCACATGCCTATGGTGGCTCTACCAGTATTTTTTTTTTTTTTACATATTTTTGTATTTCATAGACAGAAATGTGTATTTGTAAATCAGAAAACTAATGTCCTTTTAGAGTACAAAGCCTTTTGGTCATTTAGAAACTGACATACATTGTCAGAGGTTTAAAAAGAATTCTCACAGAACAGTAAAGTCTGCGGTTTGGGGACCTAAACCGGTGGTCATGTGGGGTGGTTTCAACTTGCTGTTGAGACTTCCCTCAGTGAATCTACACCTACGTGTATTTATATGACACAAAAATCAAGAAAAACTCCCAAACAATAAATAGCTTTTTAATGAAAAAAAAATTTTAATATTACACAAAATCTTCTGTTTCTGTTTAACTGATTCTTCCTTTTTCACATGGTGTATTTATTCTGTTCTTTTCATCTGTTTCTCACACTTATTCTGTTCTTCACACTTATTATACACCTATTAAAAATATTTTACACCTCTTCTTCTGTCTCTTATCTCTTATTCCCTTATTTCAAGCTCCCCACTTCATTAACTTACCTTAGCTTTCCATTGCATGCAGGGACTTTCAGGCATTTAAATCTCGCTGCAATGATGTCACCACGTGGCCTGATTCACAAATCAACTGTCAGTTACAAGGGGGTGGTATCAATCATTGTTCAATACCATGTCTGGGATCAACCGTTGGCTATCAATTTATCAGTAGTACTGACATATAATCATCAGCTGCTGTCCAACACTTGCCCCACACACATACTGACTCTATATTGTGGAGCTCTCTTAAAATCAATTAAAATGTTACATCACTAGAGACTAAAGGGGAAATTTACTAAAGTCGAGTTTAAATTCTCGCCAGTTTGGCCTCTTAAAATCTTGTTAACTTTGCCTTGAAAAGTCTGATTTCCAGCTTCTCTGCTCCCCTACTAAAGTGGCAGATATTTTGTTGGCCTGTTGTTTGATAAATAATCTGGCCTTTCAACAACCATGGCCAGGGGACTTATTAGCAGACAGTGACAGTGAATGACATACTGTACAGTAGTGAGCCACCTAATCATGAAAGAGAAGGTCAGGGATATATACAATACATTTTATCTTACATACCTTTTTCGCTTGATTATGTTTTTTTTCAAATCTTTAAAATCAAAAATATGTTCTACACGTTTATTCTTAAACATAGTATTGTACTAAACTGATTATGGCAAACATAGTTATGCGGTCTGAATGTATGCTTCTGTAAGTGTGACCTTTATGTGTTTTTGTTTTGTTGTACTTTAATTATTCCTATAATAAAAATATACATGTCTATTATTGTAATCATTCAAATATGCACATATGTAATGTGTAAACATTTATAATTAATGTATAATATATATAATTAAATTAACAACTTTGATTTTGTCACAATTGTGTGACAATATTTTGTAAAGGTAACAAAATCTTTACACATTTAGTTCATGTGTATTACACATACAACTGTACCATTCTTGGTATTCATTACAAATAAGGAAGAAATATGCATTTCATCAAATAACTAATCTTTACTTTGTGCAAGGACAAACTCGCCAGGGTGAAAACACAAATGAAAAATGTAAACTCACCCTAAAACACCACACCATAAAACTCGCCACAACTCGCGAGAAAAACACAGCAAACTAACCCGACCAAGAGCGAATACTAAAACTCACCTAAAGAACACGCCACTCAAAACAGCGAGTCACAGCGAGAAATTCACACACCAAAACTTGACCTTTAGTAAATTTCCCTATGTCCTCCTATCGTCCAACATGTACAACTTCGGTCCATCCAGACGTCTCTCCTTCCACCATAAAGTATATATGAAGACAGAAGAAATGTATATAATGTAATTCTGTTTTAAATCCAACTTGAACAAATAAAGAATAACACTCACAAACAAGTGTCTTGATTCAATGCTTATCTCAGAAACTGTGGGTCTTCTCCTTTAATCTCCCCTCCATATTGTAGAATGTAATTATCTACATAATTTTCTCTCTAATATTCGTGTACAGTGCCATACATTTTTATACTATTATAGTGAGATAATAGTGAGAATCATAATAAAACATATTATTCTTCTAAAAACCTTTAAAGTGACAGTCTAACTATTCCTATACCTATATGTTCAAGTGACAGTGCTTACAGCTTAAAGTGACAGTGCTTATTTCAGAAATTCAGATTCCCATTATTTTTCAAAGTTGACAATACATTTCCTTATGATTCTCCTCCTTTGGAGAATTCTATTCTAATCTAAAGTGACAATATTACTAATTTTTGCTATTTAAGGTGATAGTACCCTTCTCTAATTATTTAAAGTGACAGTTTTAAACTCTACACTAAAAATCATTTAATCTAAAGTTATATTTAAATAAATAGTATGGAATTATCATGGATGAATTGTAATCGACACAATTGATGAAGTTTATAATTTAAATGAAGCTTTTTGGGGGCCACTGGCTGAGGCTATCTACCAATCAGAATGCTGATAGCACTCTAGCTTCATTGGTGAATGGTTAGAGTGACGACAGTCATTCACTGCATAGAAACTGTAGGGTGACCGCGCAGTACTGCAGGACGTGGTAAGTTACGGTTTCTTCCTATGAGAAGCTTGTCCCCCAGGCTAAAAGTGACACAATGATAAGCACTGATAATAGGTAGGATAATCTAAAATCACTAATTATTAATTATATTGTTTTTTGCATTTTAGTTTTTAGTTTTAATTAATCTAATTTTAATAAATTTAAGTTTTATAACATGAGATTTGATTTTTTGAGATTGTTTGCATCTTTCTTGTTCTAAATAGCTATAAGTATGTCTATATTTGTTAACAGTTTCATTTGTCTTGCTTTTTTTTCCTGTTCCATGCTTCATATTACCTTAATACCTTGCTTTCTGTGACATGATTATGTACAGAAAGTTTCACAACCAGCAGTGGAAAGGGTTCTTTACAGTAAGGGCAGTGAGGATGTGGAATGTACTGCCAGAGAAGGTTCTGATAGCAGGTTCAATAGATGTATTTAAGAAGGGGTTTGACAAATTTTTAGAGGAAAAGGGTATTCTGGGTTACGACTGGTAAGTAAACAATTTGGTCAGGAGGGAACTCTTGTATATTTAATATAGGTTGAACTTGATGAACTGATGTCTTTTTTCAACCTTATTAGAATTATGTATTGGGGTATCCTAAATTTTTATGATATATTTTATTAATTCCAATGTCTTTTTAAAAATTGTCTTTTTCTTTATTATATTTACTAGACTGCAGTCAAACAATGCTTAAAGTAGTATATAGTGTATATGTATGTACAGGGGAATGTGGAAAGTGGATATCATTTTATATCATTTTAATTCCCCTTTTATATAATTTAATATTGACACTTTTATATCATTTTATTAGCCTTTTGTATCAATTTTTTCCCTTTAATTGGTCACATCTTTATCTGTTGTTGTTAGTAAACTACTTAAAATTCTGATATTCTTCCTAGTATGGGGTTGATGTAAATCCAGTGTCGAAGTTGTGTTCTTTTCCTTCTCCGATGATAGGGTCTTTAAATGATCTGGGTATCCTCTGTTTGTAACATTACCAATGATTGTGGATGGCATATTTAATTCGGCCATATAATGCATGAATCCGTCCCACCCCAGCAGGGTCTACGCACTACGCACCAAATCCAGTATGTTTGAGCCCAGTACAATACGTTCTTTATAAACAAATTCTCCTTTGGNATTCCAGGATGCTAGATCTTTAGCATGTGCCATTTACTGAGAAGAAGTTTACTATTTATCCTAAAACATTCATTAGCATTGGACAGCATTTCATGATAAATCGCATCAGATTCAACAGTTCTTTCATGATTTTTCGCCTGGTGAACTATTGGTGTTTCAGGCATCAAAAGTGTCAGTGGTGACAGTTCGTTATCAGCCTGCTTATTTAGCACCAGGCATCTTTGTATGACAACGGCATAAAGATTAGCTTTTTCCTATTCTAATAATGGTCACTTTATGTGTCACAAAATTTTTGTGATGTCTGTATCTAGACGCTGTGTAGTTTATTCATTAGCAGGTTTGTTGGTATGTAATTGGTCTATCTGTTGTTTAGGTACCAAGTAAATTTTTTCAGCATATTTCATCACCGATTAGTGAAAAGGCTTGTTATTAAAGGAATATCAAAACCTAAAAGCAATCCGATAATTCCACCTGACTGCTTTACAAGAAGTTTCTTTTTACCAATGGTGCACTTCTTGTTGCAGAGTGGTGACAATGGTATTCGACCTTTAAGAATGTTTAACGCTATCTCACAAATAGCTGTAATCAAATCATTTGATGCTGTTGATAAATAATATTCTTCTGTGTTGGTGGAGCATTAATTAAAGTCTTTAAAAGTACCCAATTTCTACGGAGCCTGGAAGACATGTTCTCTGTTAGCACTGGTGAGTAAAATTACTTTTTGTATGCAGTTTTAATATTTTATAAGCGGCAGGCAAATCAGGGGGAAAGAGACTGATGCGTAAAAGGTACTCATCAGGGGTATTAGATCTAAAATCCACTGGTAAATACCCATAGGGCCGAGTGGTTGCATCTTCAAAACCCTCTAAAAAGAATTTACCGAGGTACATCTGTCTAGCTAGAGTTGATATCTGTAATTTATCTCTCAGACTTTTAAAAAGTACCATATATTTAGTGTTTAAATTTATCGTTCTACTCTTCTTGTCCTTAATAACAATTATTTGTGGGCTCTATCTGCGCTGGTGTGTGGTTGAGGGGAATGAAATAGTGCAAATAACCCCTATAGGGACTCCATGTAGAACAATGACATGCGGAGATGCAAAGAGGGAAAAAAAGATTAAAATGTGAAATTTAATCCATTCTATATAAAAAAACAATATCAATAAAACCAAAAAAATGATATAAAATACAATAATAAAAAGACAGTGTTGTACCCCGCAGATGATAGACCCCTGGCTCGCTATAGCTCACAGTCCTGGGAAAGAGCGATGGTATAAAGTAGAGCTGGGGCAGTCACAGGTCCAGGTATACGTGTCGGCTACTCCTGACTGACGCGTTTCGGGCGAACCTGCCCTTTTTCAAAGTCTTCTTGTCCTGGCAAAAAATAATTTGTACAAGATTTATAATGCTAAGGTTTCTGTGATGTACGTACTTTGTAAAAGCATTTTCAATCTCAGAATTATTACTGCCCGATTCCATTAAATTGTTAACAATTGTTAGTTTAACCTTATCAGGGGGAAAGACAGTCATCAATAAATGTTTCAGGTAAGCCTTCTATAAAACAAATATTTGGAAAAACATTTAAAAGTTTATCATACAAGGGTTGCCAACAAGCATACAACCAAACAATATTATCAGGTTTTTGTGAAAGATGTGAACCGTCATATTCCAGGAGTGTTTTCACAAAATAATTGTGGTCCTGCTAAAATACATGAAGCTGTTGTGAAGCAGGCTATGAATATGTTAGTGTTGGTTGTTTTAGTGTAATGATCTTTTGTGTATTTCCAATTAACCATAACAGTTTCGTCATCAATAAAATCTATAGCTGACACATCATACTGTGGTAAAAATGCATATTCAAATANTTTGTCAGGGTCAGTCACAAGGCCTGTATTGGGTAGATTGTTATGTTGGCTGAATTTACCCCACAATGGGGTATATTTACTAAGCCCCGAGTTTGCAGTGAGATTGGAAAGTGGAGATGTTGCCCATGGCAACCAATCAGATTCAAGATCTCAGTTTCATTTTACACACTGGAGAATGTGAACTCGAATCTGATTGGTTGCCATGGGCAACATCTCCACCTTCCAATCTCACTGCAAACTCGCGGCTTAGTAAATATACCCCAATGAGTTTAAAAATAGTTTTGAAATTTGTATTTTAGCAGGTCGTAAAACCACACTCTATTTTTTAAAATAAGCCTTGCGTTTCTCATCATCTGTGCACTATGAAGGATACCCAGCAGCCTCCTGTTTATCCCGGAGGTGTAACTTAATGTATGATGAAAACAGATCATGTGATTTTGTGTCAAATTGCCACACCTCATAAATTTCAACCACTTTATAACCCTTTTCAACAGCTAGTTTTAATTCTATGGTACACCAGGTGCCTGTAAGAGAACGCTCCTCATCATTATGCATAGACTGATCAGTTAGACTTAGTAGCGCACAGGTGCGACATAAAGGGAACATTAATTTACCACACATTTTAAGAGGAAGAACTGGGAAAAAAGGTTGCGTGGTGGGTACACTTTCACTTTAGCTATACCAAAATATGTGGTTATGTCAGCAAAATCCCTATATATGATCCTAGGGTGTTGTGTGGTGTATGTCTTAGTTTTGTTGACATAAGGGTACAGACTAGTAAAATCATAGTAGTGATCAGTCTGTACATTGTGATACAGTCTAATGGCGTTAGTACGGCCACCATAAAGTGTATCATGGGGATCCATAGGTTCTGGTGCTTTAGCCTTAAGAAATCCCTTCAGCATCTGACATTTTCTTTCACTCACATTCCCACATAACCCGTACAGCATAACCACACTTTTTTTTTTTTAAATTGATTTTAACCATGGTTTTGTGTTTTAATTGTCCATATGTGGTTTTAGTCATTTTGTTTTTATCACTGGGGTTATAGCATGCTACACAACCGTGATTAAAAGAGCCTTGGAATTCAAATGCTGCTGGCTTACCATTAATCAAGGCATAACCATCCAGGTAGTAGTTACCAACCCTCTTTTCCCCGCCTTGTAAAGCGTGTAGCATGTCTACACCATCCCTTTGTGATATGTACATTAACCATTGTATGGCCGGTGTCGAGTAGCACTTCTGTGTTTTATAATAGATATCGTCTGGAATAAGGGCCAGTGTATCCATCTGTAAAAACATGAATCTGTACATGGCCATACATACCGAAGCTAGAGTGGTGAACTGGAATGGATCTACATGCCTCTCAATCACATCAAATTCCTCTCTTCTCTATAACAATAACACACTTAGTCATTGCTATCACAGCATCTCTAAAACGTATACATGCATCCTCCATGCAGTAACGTTTCAACTCTTTTTGAAAGTGGAATTCCGAATTTATGTTTTCCTCATACCAGACCATAAACTCTGCCTTATACTCTGGCATCATGAACTCAAAACCATAGTGTTCCACTGAAGGCATCGGGCCTATGTAGTTCTGATTGGCAACTGTGTTAAAGTAAACCGCCAAACGGCCTAGGTGCGTCCCCTCCCCACTCCCCTCCCAGTAAGAATACCTCCCGACACAATAACTGGACACAATAAAACACACGGAGACTTTATTGGAATTATAAAAGGGG
The DNA here is from genome assembly GCA_016617825.1 of Platyplectrum ornatum. Classification (NCBI taxonomy): domain Eukaryota; kingdom Metazoa; phylum Chordata; class Amphibia; order Anura; family Limnodynastidae; genus Platyplectrum; species Platyplectrum ornatum. The sequence continues at coordinate 26,647 of JABWIB010006700.1, forward strand.
ACACCATTTATTTATATAATTGGACCTAATTAGACCGAATTGTAATTGGACTATAGNAAATTTGAAGGACGGTGGCGACAGGAGCAGTAGGAGCCAGCCTTGCTAACTAAAACTTACCTTTACCTATAG
>JABWIB010006701.1:0-17860 GCA_016617825.1 Platyplectrum ornatum
TAACAAACCTTTTTCTAACTAACATACTTACATCTTAACTTCANCTTGTAAATAATTTAGGAGGAGTAACATTTATGTTGCTTGGCACATGAACATGTTGGCACGACAATTGCTGAGCCTAGAGTGTAGTTAGGTTTTAACTTTAGTCATTTTTATAGTTCAAATATTAATTTATCACTAACGCTAAAGACATGATTCAGCATTAATNTATCAGAAGCGAAATCATTGCCCATCAATGTAAGGGATAAATGGTAATGGCAGGTTTTATCTATCTTGCATATTTTGTGGAATGGCGATTTACAGGTAATGTTTTGATGTCACAGATAGAAATCTAAATACATCTTAAATATTGCACTTTTGTATGTGTAAAGGTTTGGTGTGTTGTTTTTCTAATGGCTGTTAATAAATGCAATAAAAATAAATTCTCAAGCAGAGTTAATATAAACATTAATATGTGAATATGTGAACTTCTATATATGTGGCATATGTTCTCTGATTCTTTCGTCCAATTGCAGTTCTTATTTGCACCCAGTCAGCATTGGATTATTTTACATAATTTAAAATACTACCATCTTTCTTGATTTTGTTGTAACTTATAAACAAGGGTTAAAAGAGGGCAGGAGGTCTGACACTCCTGTAATGTGCCTGTGGATTTTTGTGTATTATTTATGTGTTTTTGCAAATTCACTTTAGAGGTGAGCTAGTTGATGTGATTGTAATAATAGTAAGATATGAATGAATTATGCAGTAACAGGTTGTTATACAGAACCCTCCTATCATATAGCATTTGCCAATTTTTAACCGTCATTCACAGCAGTCCCTGACCCATTTTGTGTTTCCAGGGGTTGATCCAGAACTGCACTTACGCCTTTTTTAAGGGGGATACCAGTGATTGTGTATATCTGAACAAATCTTCATAGCTGAGCTAGGAAACTTTACTGTTCAACTGTAATTCTGTGCAGGGAGATATAACATCTGGCAGGGGCATTTGCATAAACCAGGTGTCATTCGGAAGTATTTTTTTAATTGAACATAATTCTGTTAGATTATTGTTATTTCATTTATCCATGGAACCATGGAAATTTTTTGGCACCACAAACTTTTATTTTATTACAAGAAANGAAACAAGAAAGCAGGGTTCATTTTGTTTAGCAAACAGTGTTATTTTGAATCCAGTATTTGCAAGTCTGCCAGATGCTGCTTTGCAAATTGTCTTCTGATTGATTTGTCATTTTCTGTGTTTTTATTGACTGCCTTGAACAGAATATATTGGAACTACTGTATGCTGTTAAGTTACATTGAGTTTGCCAGCATGACACAGATGCATATGAATAGCTGTCTGACACATAATTTTATAATCACAGACAAAGGCTTGTCTCATATTTTAATTAGCTTGGACCAGATTCAGTCTCCTGTATGACCGGATACTTACACATGCATAATGAGTTGGGTACTTCATGTGAGTGTTCTGTGCATACTTGAACATGGCTGTTACGCATCAGAACACACTACGGGGCCGATTCGATCCCTCGCGAATACGGGAAAAAACACGAAGTCTATTACGGGACTGGAAGCTCGCGTCTTTTTGTACGCACCTCAATGAGCCGCGAACGAAAAAATTTGAGTTTCACGTGAAGGGGATTGAATCGGCCCCTACATTCCCTGGATTCTGTGTGGGAATCTCAACTCCTAAGCCATGGCAGTGGGTAGTGAGGGTGCATTTAAGTAGTACAGTAAAGACTAGATTCCGTACAAGACCCATTTCATGTGGAGTGGAGGTGGTAAAGTTAAGGTAGTGTGCTACCCTTTTACATAGAGACTTTAGGATAGCATGGATCTAAATATTTGTCTGCAGCAGAGGAGGCCTGGATCTGGTCCTTTATCCTGAAATCACACCGGCACTAAATGAGTCACCATTAATCTTAAAATAGTTATTATTCTGCACCCTCATGCTATGTATGTATTCCATGTTTTCTTTTACAGTGTATGTTATTGCATTGTAACCCATGCTGTGTAAAATTTCATGTCTGTTATGTCTGTGTAATAATAAAAATAATAATATATAGTATTTATGTAAAGTAGCCCAATTGGCATGAGAATACCATACTTCTCCTGCCTATCCATACCCACACTCCTAACTTTTATTTATTTTATTTTATTTATTTTTGCCCCTCACTTTTACACTTTTACTGTTACAACTGCAATGAAGTCATGATACAGAGATGTTACAGAATTGTTACTTATCAAGTACTATTTGTATGACATTGGTATAAAAATCATTTAGTGCAGGGAACGACAATTTTATAAGTAAAATCAAAAAGTATTTTGTCAGATTTATAAACGTTATAGACCTATTTCACGAATAGCTGACAAATGTATTATTATTCTTAGCTTATCTCCAAGTTTGTTGGCAGTTTACCTGAAACGTAGAGACATAATTTATTGCGTGCTCTGGCTTGCTACAGTAAATTACAGTATATATTCTGCAATTACAGTACAGTTACAGTATCTGCTAAGGAATTAAAATGTATTAAATGGATTCAAGATCATTGTATATTTGCTGCAGGGTAGTTTCTTCCAAACTATACATTAACATGTGAATGTTGCCCCCCTAAATAAAAGCAACAGCTATTAACAACTGGTACTAGTAACAATGGCATACCCCCCAACTGTGTCAGTTACAGCAGTACAGGCTCAATTTCACGTGATTGTCCTTCTGTCCTTTCCACCTTCTATTTTGTCCTTATATGGAAGAAAACTGACTGGGAATAAGACACATATGAGGGGAAAAAAAGAGGAACATATATGGGGACATTTACTTAGGAATTCCCCATAATATAAGGATTTTATAGTATTATATGTTAAATTAGAATTGTTTTTGGGCTTATTTATAATTTAACATAAAAAAATTCTACTTTATAATGCTTGTGTGCATAAGGTATGAATGTATTTTAGTGCAGGTTTTGTTTTTCTGGACCTGTGTTTTTAATGTTTTTTTTAATAGGCTTTTCCATAAGGCCAACTCACATGGTAATGAAAGCATCTTGTCAGGGGAGAAAATGGCGAGAACACATCTCGNCACTTTAAAGGTTCAAAACCTACCTCATATTACAGCTGCGACATGTGGGCGGGAACAATCAGCGTCATCACACCATCTTGACGCTTAGTAAATTTAAAAATGGCCACCTTGCCTTCAAACACAATGCGAGATGAGTATCTTAGTAAATGTCCTCAATAGGTTTTTATACAACACAAAAGGACCCTCATCTATGGGGAAAGCATGGATGCAATACGTACAGAAAAGTAAAAAAGTTTTGGTATATGAAGGTGATGATGATACTGTGTGAAATTTTTTGTTAACAGGTCCAAAAATATTAAGCCTCTTTTCTTACTTCNCATTTCATTTTTCATCAGACACAAAATTTACAGACTGACCTACCTATCTAACTCCACACGGGGACGGACTACCCACAAAGCAACCTAGGAACCCAAACCAGTAACATATTATTATTACAGGCTATGGGCTCCATCGTGGTACCTCTTTAAAACTCTTTCCATTCATGCACTGNACACTGTTTGGAGCCCCCATGTCTGTAGAGATGCTGACATGGGTAGGGCCGTCGAGAGGGGGGTGAAAGGGGGTACTCTTTACCTGGGCCCGGTGCTGCCAGGGGCTTATAATTGGTTAATGGGGTTTAACTCTTTACTGAGAGTGATCTGCAGTGAGAGTTGCNCTTATGGGTAAGGAGAAAGAGAAGTCTGTAGCCCATCANTGGACTGTGGTCAAGCATGACCTTAAGGATGTTTCCTCACCCATCTAACACTAGCTCCCCTCCTCTCCCCTGTTAGCACTGATCCCATAGTGATAAACAAAACTTTGTAAGATCATTACATTTTCATGTTTAGTTAACCTTCCAGNCAATTGATAGCTGTATCTTATATGAATATATAATATCTACTATATTTGAACATATTCTTTTTGTGATTCAATATACCCAGTAAGATCAATATTATGTATATTTTATCCAATGTTTCATTTTTTCGCATCCTCCTCCCTCATGGTTTAATATGTATCCAAATTGTCTGTTAGTGGAGAGCACAAAAGCAATAACCTGGAACAGTTATATTCTATGTCACGACGTTTCCTGCTTTAATACACTGGCAATTTGAAGCCTAGCATTATTGCATTAGAATTACTAAAATCATGGGTTACAGTAAAAATCAAAATGAGGTTACAGCATTGTAAAATTGTCATTTATTTACATCTGATAATGTATTTATTCTTTAAAAGCAANGTANAAGTAACATNTAATACAGATTATTATTTTAATATTCTTTTGGCCCAAAGCAGAAGGGAGGTGTATTATACATATACATGATCGGTATATGTATAACAATTTTTTTTTGTCATTTTAGGCTTGAAACATATTAGATCACTATTCTGCAGTATATTTATAGCTCTCAAAGTGTTTCTTCTAGCGGAGACTGAACACCCACACACACAAGCTTCAATGACAGGAGATAAAAATAGAAGCCAAGGCTTTGTGAAGAGGACAGAAGAAGATTTTTCAGCATCAATAAAACTACAGTGATCTTCCCACTATGCCCTTTGCATTTCCGAGTATTTTTATTTTTCACATAAATGAGCATGTAAAATCCTGCCAGCTCCTTACAGTCTATTTTAGTTAAAAGCCAATGACATCACAATAACAACAAAAATGCAGTAACACCGGGATCATTGCAGCATGAATTATTCCTGTACTTTGCACTTTGCTTCAGTCNGCATACATTATTTACTGCAGGAACTGTGTCCTATGGGTGCAGCATGGATGTGAGAGGTACAGAGGAGTAAAAAAAAGGTTTCGGTAACTGACGGTGATTATCCTGTGTTAAATTACATAAACTGTTACGTGGTTCACAAAAAAAAACCCTTAGCATGTAAAATCTGCTTATGTGTGACTATTGAGGACTCAAGTCTAAAAGAATGGGTGGGTCCAATATTTGTACTGAGTGAGCAATTCTGTCCAGTCAGGCCTGGTGATATCACTTTTCGATTACTGTGCAGTTTCCACAGTGACAGTAGTCAGGGCCGCCACCAGGGGGGGACAGTCGGGCCTACTGTCCCAGGCCCGGCTCTTCCCCCCTCCCCACCGGTAGGAGCACAGATCCATGTATTTTCATGGGAAGCAGAGGGAATACAGATGGAAAGGTTTAATAACAGATCATCTTTCCATGTGGTTTCTACAGAAGATATCTTGAAGATATCTCCTAGGGAATACCACTGTAGTTAAAGTGCATGGTTTGTTTGGGCTCTCACCTAAGAATACATTACAGGATCCAGACTTAGGGATGCATTCTGCCCCCAAGCCCTTTTCCAAATTACAGAGTGCTCCTAACGTCAACACAACGGGGTATATTTATATATATATTTACTAAGGGTGAGATTGCAGTGAGATTGGAAAGTGGGGATGTTGCCCAGAGGAACCAATCAGATTCAAGCTCTCAGTTTCATTTTACACACTGTGAGCTTGAATCTGATTGGTTGTTATGGGCAACATCCCCACATTTCAATCTCACTGTACCCCATCTGTTATCTTACAATGGCAACGTGTTATTTTACATTTGTCCTATAGTGTAGGACATACACAGTGTTATGTGCCGCATGGGTGGCTTACACTTTGGGATTCCCGAAGTGAGAAAGTTTGGAAACCACTGGTGCAGGGTATATTAGAGCTACATTATATAGTTCTACATAGGCACAGTATAGTAGACACACTATATAAAGTACATGTTGTGTATATTAGGTTTCTGTGAAGGAATATTCCATAATATATATGGAGTATATTAGGGGTCTTTTAATNTATATACTGTATATTATAATGTATCATTTCTAAATTCTAATATACCACGCATACATTATACTTTTTAAAGTGTGCCATCTAAATTTGATGGGATCCAGAATCCCTTTAGGAATGCCGCATCTGCACGGACTTGCACGGAAGGAGGACATGTGGTATATTTAAATGAAAGCACTGGAGTTAGGTTAAGGGGAACTTGGGCAGATATGGGTCGCATGGATCACTGATCACATACGTGACTTAATGTAGGGATATATCAGTGTAAGCCCTGCTAAACCCCTACATTATATGCTCCATCAAGGTGAAAATGCTGGTAGAAATCCATTTCTACAAAATAATTTTCTTTTATTAATAAGTGTATAAGGTATGTAATTGCTAGTAATGGTGTGGCTGAGAATATTACTAGATTCTGCTAGATCCTACAAACCACTGATGCTTAACGCATTTTAATAGCTTCTACCATGCACAAGTAAATTATTATTATTATTATTATTATTAATAATAATGCTTATTTTTAGGCGCCACACAGTATACGCAGCGCCGTACACAAGGGAATACAGACATAATGCGCGGCTTACTTTCTATAGGAGATTGGGGATTGATACATAGAAGAAATTATACATAGACATATACAAGGGACGATTTAGTCAGCTGCCAGTTAACCGAACCAGCATATTTTTGGGGTCGTGGAGGAAACCAGAGGAAACCCACACAGACACAGGAAGAACAATAAACCCCCAAACAGATAAGGTCCTTCCATGATTCGAACTTACAACATCAGTACTGTGAGACATCAGTGCTTCCCACTGAACCACCCGTGCTGCAAATCATAGCGCTTCAGCATTTACGTTTATAAATGACAACAAATAGTTACACTAGTGTTGCATATATTATCTTATGTACAGTAAAACCATAAATACATCCATAAATCATAAATACATAATAAGTATGACATGCGTTATTTCCATCCACCTCATCAACTAACATACAGCTTTACACCTTTCCAACACACTTTTTCTTTTCACACTAAAATCATCCTCAGTTTTGCTACTAACCCAGCTGTCTGACTGGATCATACAACGCCCTGAGCTCTTATCATACAATGTGGTTGGTCCATTGTGTGATTTTTAGCTTGTCCCCTTGTGTATGAATGCCAAATATCCTATAGCTTATAAGCAGGGAACGCTTACCCAATGTGTCTCTTAGTAGCCAGGCATATAATAATGAATGTTAGAACTATAAAATGCTGCATAAGATATTGGTGCTAAGCAAAAAAAATTAATTCACTGTTGTTTTCCATTTAGCATACAGTATATTATGTGGGGGAAAAGATAAAAAGCACAAAACATAAAACAAAGCACATAAATCTGGGAAGCATAGCATATTTCCCTGTCTAATTAACAACATAATGACTATATTTTTAATTCTAAAAAACAAATAAACAACAAAATACTTTACATTTATAGTTTATGTAGTAGATTTTAACAAATAGAACACTGGTGCCACCTGGAGGTTACAATGTAGAATTCACTTCATTTCCCAAATGATACTTTATTAGTTCAGTTTAAGACACAAGTAGATTGATTGTAGTTTTCTACAATATATTGAATTACTAAACCAGTTGTCAATAAAAAAATTGTCTAATTTATATAACATATGATATATAACCTACTTAAGATAATGTAACATATACAATATATATATATATATATATATATATATATATATATATTTATTATATGTCAGTCAATAAAGTAATATGCTATATTTACCATGCGTAGTACAACAGATAGTGATTAGTAAATATTTAGCATGTGTGGTATGTCACACAAGGATATACTGTCGACTTCAATACTACAACGTCCAAGAGGAAAATTAACATAGCTGCTACAGAAAATAGGTTAGTAACAGTTCAGTGACCCATTCAGACTTTTTCTGCCCTTAAGTTCTTCTGGTAAATGGACTTTGTGATGTATATGGTCTGGATACAGTCTGTGTAGTAGACATAATAGAGGTATGACTTCTAGGCCTAGATTTACTAAACTGCGGGTTGCTATGGGCAAATCCACTTATCTATTCCCACAGTTTAGTAAATTTAGCTCCTAGAGTTCTCAGTTTTTTTTTTAATGTTTGTCATATATGAATGGTAATGGTGTCATTATGGTATGTGATAGTAAGTGGAACGTAGGATCTTAGGCGCTGAAGTAACTTAGGTTAACTCCTAGGATCGTCATTCACTGCTAGAAAAAGAAATAAATAAATAAGGCCATGCTGGTGCTTGTAGTACCATCTAGTGGCATGTATTTTTTCTTATACCTTAAAATCCAAATTCAATATCCTTAATCATATCACTAAGCACTAAGGGACCTGATCCAGAGATGCAGATGCATGGTGCAGCCGTACAGTCTGGGAGATTCAGATTTGCAAGTTTCGGCAGAAACATGCAACTCTGAATCGCACACACACTAGGAAAAGGGTCAAATCTTTCCAGCTTTTTCCTGATTCAACTTTATTTTTATTGTAATTACTTTTGTCTTTCCTTTCATTTTTTTGAATTGCTGATCAGTGCCAATACACGTTAGCTATTAGTACATCCACATTCATTTTACTGACACTTAAGCAGTTATGCATTACCCAGATACAGTGCTGATGTGAGCAGTACACCAGGGTAATGAATAATCCCTTTAAAGACACCCCCTTAACACTATATGTGCTGTAAAATCAATAAATTACATTTCAACTTATTTAGCGGAAATAGGGTGTAGTGATGGATCTATGACATATCTCCAGGACTACGAAACTAAGTTCTATATGTTAGTAAATCTGTATTTTGGAGTGTTTAAAAAAAGTTGCATGCATTATTATAAGCAAGTGGGTGGATATAGGAATGCAACTTAGGGGTGAGGGGTGACATTAGTAAGTTTTGCACCAATCCACTTCCACACAGAAACAGATTATGCAGAGGATTATGGTAGAGTTCACTTCCATTCCTGGGCCAATGGTCAGACCTACATGCCTACAGTATACATAATGTTTAATTTGAGAGTATTTAGCTTTTTTAGCTGGACACAGATTGTTTAGGGCGTATGGCTTGTTATATGCTGTTTTGGACTGTGGAAAAACCCCTGTATTAAGAATATTTATTTAAATATATTGCACAAATAAAAAAGTGGAAACCGATAGCTACGCTAGTTTTACACTGTCGGAGGGAGTTAAGAGGAGTTCCCCTGAAGTACAGCTTGGACAGCTTACCTGGTGGATGCTGAGGATTCTTCCAGGACTGCAGAGATAGAAGCTATATGTGTGATACTTAAGTGTAAGTGGATAAAACAATTTAAGTAAATGTATACCCCAGGTCTTCTGACCCATATATATTTATTGGAGGTTGCCATTGGAATACTAAGAAGCGGGACACCTGTGACTGTGATTTTGGAAGGAGTTTTGGATGACATATCGAGATCTGCAAATCTAAGTCAACAGCTACATGTCAACAGCGATGGTGATTTATACTCACCTGATTGTCTACCTTAACATCCTTCTAGATGGAATGCCATTTATTGTTGTCATTTATTTGGTATTTTTTAAATGAATTAATTAATTTTATTACTGAATACTGGGTCTTGATATCGCCATGTCATTGGGGCAGGTGATTGGGTTATATGAAATGTAATATGTTGTTAGAATATTATTATTATTTATTATTAAAAAAATAAACACAATAAAACACATTTTCTGGATGAGTTTTTTCCAAGGTGTGAAGGCATTCTTTTGGCTCTTGGGAGAAGCCAGGAACCAACATAATGGAGGTGAGGAGGAGGGCCAAAAGCCCCGTCCCTGACTGACAAAATCCATTTAGCCCTCCATTCATAGTAGAGATCAGGGATGGGGCAGTTACAATAAATTGGTGCCTTAGCCCTGGTCCCAGTAGATTTGCCCAAAATGAGCCTCGCATAAATTCCGGGAGAGTTGGCAACCCTGACATGTACGTGAACTATACCAGTTTTTATCAGACAATTCTTTACTTCTACTTGGAAAATAATTATTAATAACATCAATAATCTTTTTTAGAGCTGTAACTGGGCTGTTTTGTTTGCTATTTATTTATTTTTGTGGAGAATTAGGAGAATTAACTAACTGGGGCCTGGTGTTCATCGGAGCCTCCACTGGTGACCAGAAAAGGTATGTCAATCAGTGGTGGAAACATAGCATAGTGATAGAATAACAGAGCTAGATGGAAAATGTACCAAATCAGATAGAACTGATACTGACATACACCATACCTCCCCTATTCTAGCTCATTCCATTGAATAACTTGCTGAGAGAAATGGAAATTCTTCATTGTTCAAGATAAGTCTCTCATGACATGAAACACAATTTTATCCTCACATAAGACCTAAGGATGATCTGTGCATATTATTTCCTCATTCCATAACCTCTACTAACAAGATGTTGTCAACATAAATGAAGTTCTAAAACCAGGAATGTAACAGTTTTTTGCTGGACTTTTGGGGTTATCAGTTAAACACAAGACATCTGATGATGTCTAATAGTTTGAGATGGCTTCTGGCCTTATATTGTAGCCAAGATGAATCAGATCATTAACAAGCATTCAGTCGCAGGACTTGTATGTGTTTTATTCATCAGGTCACTTATTTGTCTGCATCATTTTATCTAAATATGTTATGTCCTTAAAACTTCTATTCCCTAAATTCGCCTTGATTATTTAAAAGGATTTTTTTTATAATTATAAATATTATAATATTACAATCAATAGAATAATAGTAATAGTAAGCATGTAGAAATGAGGATCGTTTTTTGTTTTGACAATATAATGTCTACACTTATAAACATATAGATTTTTCTGTGTACTTAATTGACCGACCCATGACATACATTAGTTTAAACAAGAATTTTCCTGTGTGCAAATAGAAAAAAAGAAAGAATCTGTAAATAATTAAGTTTTTGGTCATCTTCCAGCCCTAATTTGCATGTTTAGTTTTGAACCTTGAATACAAATGTTACAGGTCAATGTTGGTTGGGAATTTCAGTGGTCAACACCTGGATAAGAGTTGCCATAATATGGATAAAGTGGACTGTATGGAAATGAATGGTAGTCACCAGAAATCTGAGGTGGGTTGTTTAGTATCAAACTGACCAATTAGGTTTATGATAATAAATTATTTATGACTTTTCAAAAATGTTCTGGATCATAACATGATCTGATATTGGTAACAGTTTGACAAAAAAAATAGGTAATGCAAATACACATTTAATATTATAATACATAAATATTTTAAATATTAACTATACAGTTTTGTTTATATTTTTGTACAGTACATTTATATAATAGTTTAGTACAATACTGTATTGCCATACCATCATTTCTCCCTGTGATTTTATTGAAAAACTACAAATCACCATTGACTTCATTATATCCTGTGTTTCCTTAACCCCCATTTCTAAATTTACACTTTGACCACTGGTACAACCAATAAAAATTCAAATTTTTATTTCAAATAGTTTCCAAATTGTAAAATGCCCACTAAAAGCAGATTCACAATCCCAATCATACTTACATTCATGGAAATGTATATATTGCTCCTCTTCCAATGAATGTCAGAGACAATAAACCATTATAAACGTATAGAGGTTTTATTGAGATTTTTTTATTTATATGATTTATATTTATATATATATATATATATATATATATATATATATATATATATATATATATATATAGGATAAGCAAAGTAAAGGGCATAGATTCAGCGCTGTCTGTCAGACTGCTTATCTACAGGTACTGGGATCATATCCAAAACACCCACAATACATACAGTAAAACAAATATTTTTTATCTGTAGGAGTGCAAAAGTATTTGTACACCTCAGTGGCTCACTATTTTTATTGCTGTTGATCATGATTTTTAAAAGTCCTCACCCTTAATGAGCTTCTTGTCCAAAATGCACCTTACTAGAAATGCTCCTCACAGAGAGCAAGTTCTTTTCTCTTAATAGGGTTACAGAGCGCATTGGGGTATGGTGTCCCAAGAAAAATTGTGAGCTATAAAATACTTTTATCTATGTATGCAATTGTTTTAAGGTGCCTACAAATACAAAGTCTTAAACAGAGCTATCATTCTTTGTAGTGTTTTACAAACTAATTGAACAATCATTATAAAACAGGACTGGCTAGTAACAAAGAATATGATTCCAGCTCCAGCAAAATGGTTAAAAACTTCTGCTTGCAGGGAGGGGAAATCGCCCAGAGTTTGCACACTTTATGATATCCCATTAAGAACCTGGATACTACAGAACCCGATTTCTGTAATGAAATCATGGTGGGCGANCATGGTGGGCGAGAAGTAGTATGGTAATTGTACTGTAATCACTGGATTGTTATACTTATGTAGACTCTAGGGAAGGTTTATATTGGGGAGTTCAATAGAAAGCATTACTATAATCAATGCAGATGATTAGTACATGAATGAGAGTCTCTTGTGTTGTATGTGAATATTCTGAAAATGTTTATTAAAAGTATGTAGAAGAATTTTTATACAAACTGTGTTAGGGGCATAAAGGACAGTTCAAAGTCAGGATATCTCCGCTTTGTGATTAGATTAATGCAGCATCCTAAAAAGAAACAGAAAAAGAAATTGTAGATTGTACTGTAGCTAAGTTGGAAAAAACACAGAAGATAGGCTTTGACTAAGCTGTGAGGGAAACTTCAAAAGAGCAAGTAATAGAGTGTTGGGTAAAGAAAACACCCGTCACTTCCTAATTTGTTGAGTGGAATGAGGATACGGTTCCAGAGTGTGAAAGAAAGGTGCTGATTGGTAAGTTGATAAAGAACAGGCTGTGTCTGATCTTTCCATTTTGTCCTCACAGTAAGTCTGGACACTAATAAAATTTAGTAGATGTTTCACTGGAGGGTTCAGCAAAGAATAAAATATGATTAGAAGCCTGGGTACAAAATAAAATATAAAAATNAGCATTGTCCAGAGCATTTCAATAGGTGTGGCGAAAGCTAGCATAAACCGAGGGTTTTGGGAAGAAAGCTTGCCATGGATGGCCTCTTAAAAAAAACAAAACTGCAATAAAACACCGAAAAATGTATAGAAAAGATATTGTTGTTCAATCAGATCTTCCGAATGATCAACGATAATCTTTTGTTTACCTAAAAAAAAACTAGAAAAAAAAAAAAATATATAAAAATATATTTACGTTTCAGATGCCTTAGCTGGGCACCGGAGTGGTGCCTAGCTGCTTCCCCGATGCTCCAGCGTCTCTAGCGTGTATGGAGTGCATGTTCTATATGCATGACGCCATCGCGCATATAGAACGTACGTGCATCAGGACGCAGCTGGGCCCCCCTCTGGTGCGCAGCAAAGACAAGTGAAATGTAAGTATATTTTTATTTAATTTATTAATTTTTTTTACAGGTTTGCTCTGTTTTCTATGGCCACCATGAGAACAATATCGTTCACGTGGATGGCCCAAAGATGGGGTAATTTTCCCTAGGGAAAGGTATAAGACTGAGCCTAGGGATTAGTCCTTTGGAGAGACCAAGGACTGGATCAAGACTTCCATGCATGTTCTGCACACATGGCGATTTATAAGAAGTTCCACTTATCAGAGAAAGTACACTCCCCTCTCACAAGCAGAGTTGGCAGCTTTTACACTGCCATTGTTGTATCTTAAGACCATGTTGGAAAGTCAGGTGTTGGAGTTCTAGATACATTTCCAAGAAAATGGGTTATAAAAAAAAGTATTAGGAGGCATCAGGAGAAAAGTTATTATTGGAGATCAAACAGGATAATAGCTGTCTTGTTAGAGAATAAGGTATGAAGGAACCATACATCCCCCATTACAAGTTGCAAATAATGGTACAAGATCCAAAGAATCTATTGAGCAATCCATATAAAAACATAAAAGCATGCATTGCTTATGAATACATTTTTATTAGGCAATAAGACAGCTGCAATTTCATTAGTTAGAACTACACAACTACACCACTATTGATTTAACTGCTGCCAGCTGCCCAGTGATAATCATCATTATCATGTATTATCCTGAATCATTCTTTCATTTCTCTGCAGTCACCTAGTCACGTATGCATGCCGTTCACTGATCTGTGGTGCAAATCTGTCAGAATTGTGACTGTAGTACAGAGACTTCAAACCTGAATGAAATGCAACCATATTTCAGACTGCTAATAGAGTGTTCTACGCATAGTGGTTTATTTACTGATGATTTATGACTCCTCAGAAATAGTTTCTCCTTAACATCTGCTAGTCTTATTTTGGTGTTCGGGGGCCTTTTTAGTATTACTTAATTTTTACTTCCTCGATCACTTCCTCCATTTTGTAAAGCAATAAATAAAAGTGTTTATATAAATCTGAAGGTGAATGCTTTTACGTCCAATGCCTTTTATTTATAAAATGGAGGATTTTCATGCACATGTATGGATATTTCTTCCATTTTTATGTTCATGTCTATTTATTTACCAATAAAAGTGTATTTAAAAACCAATAAATTAACATGAAGTTAATAATTCATCTTTTTTGCATTTATAGACACAGAAATTATTTGATGATGATATTGAAGGAAATGGAAAGAATGTAACAAATTCAACTGTGGAAGATCAAAAAAGTTCATCTATAGAATTAATTTATGCCATCAATGACAGACCACCCTGGTACTTGTGCATATTCTTGGCTCTTCAGGTTAGTAAAGCAACATTTTTTAAATAAATAGAAAAAACTCATTGGCTTAATTATTGAAGCTATGCATTTAGAAGAAATAACAGGAGTTACGGCTGATTGCACGGAAAGATGGTTTTTCATATAGACAGTTTTCTATAAGAAGGACGTGACTTTACTCCATTCATACGGATTTAGGTATGACGAGCAGGGGAAACATTTAAATTGTACAGTATGGGCTGAGAGCCTGTCATATGGATATTTTCCATACAACCCCTTGCACATAGAGATGCAGTTGTAGAGGCAGAGTTCTGGATTCTTTCAGTACAAGGGAAGTATTGGGAGATGTGGTCATAACTTAGTAACAGAAAAATGTTGCAAATACAGAAAATACTCATTAATGAGGATCAGTCCCATGTACTCTGTTGCAAGACAGTTATGGATAAACAAAGGTTTATGATGAACTGATGGTAATAAGTTAACATGTAGGCTATTCATGAAAGCCGGCACGTGTAGTAGAGGCAGAGTAGCAGNGGCTCCGGATACAGCATCTGGAGCCCCTGCGCTCTTTTCAGAGCTGCGCTTTTGCGTGCAGCGTGCGGCCGCCAAATACTCTGAATCAAGTCCAATACCACTTAACAACTAAACTTAATGCCACCTGTTTTTATGGACCTGATTGCTCATTTCAGGGTCCTTAAACCAAGGTCAGAGGCTGTGGAAATGCAGTAAACCTGGGAAAACCAGGGAACACACTGCAGTGGAAAGGGTTTTTTTGGTCGAGAAAATTCAGCAGGTTGAAATCCTAGGTCATACATGGGATTTTGGTGGAGAAGTAGAATATGACTACTCCGATTATTTGGTTTTCAAAGTAACTATGTGCCCAGTGCCCTCACACAACCAGCACCAAGGACGTCCTGTAAAAAGGATTTATTTCTAACTTCCTCTAACAACTAGAGCCTAAAGCTTGCTATACCATAAAGGCATAGTACTCTTTAACCAGCAAGGGCCTAGTGCCTTGAAATACAAGGGCCCAGTAGCACAAAATACAAGGAACACCAATTGTTAATGCTCCAATCACTCTAGCTGGCAGGGTTGTTCTCTTCCTCCTAGAAACCTTGTTCTATGATGCAGTAGTGGGCCCTGCTTTTGCATTGCCAATTTTGCAACATACACGACCAACTTCATCTGAATATCCAGCATCTGCATCTCGCTCTAGGAAAGTGCATTCTTCCTGAGCAACAGTGTTCATTCCTGCCAATTTTCTCACATTTAAAGCTCTACTTCAATATAAGCATCCACTATAAAAACTAAAAGATTTATTTGAGAAAATAAAGAAAGATATGACTGATTTACAGCATTGTACATCATCTCTTTTTTTCTACACAACAAAACACAAACTGACAAGTGGCAACATTATTTATTATATTATAACGTAAGCTGTAGTTCTGTATGTAAAAACCTAGATGGCAGTCTCAACTGAGCACATCTTAGTATTGCACATTACTTCTAATAAGTTGCACATGAACAATCAAAGAGAAAAGAGCATGGAGAATTTCAAAGCAGACTCTATGAAGACTTTGTAAATCGAGATCATCATTTAACTTGAGATTAAAGNAGATGACAGGAAACACCCCTCCCCTGGTGTACATTTTAAAATACTTACCACCTAACATTTCCTTCGTTCCAGAATTGGAAAATACCTTGTCTATTGATCTCAATGGCCTCTGCATCTTTCTGTAACTCGTTTCTGCTTCTTATTAGGTTTGTATAGCAGTAAGGATTTAGTGATAATAATACACCATTCTTTTATTTNAAATTTTTGTTCATTTACAGTTCTATAAATTAAAAATAATAGAAAAAAATAATTTCAATTCTTTATTAATATTTGATTCTTTAAAAAAATGCTGCAATATAAGCATAGATAAGAAGTAAATTAAAAAAAGATACAAACTCCAGCTTGCCACAGAATATGTCAAAATGCCTAATTGTGTACCACAGTATCATACTGTCTTATCATAATATATAAATGTGCTTTCCTAAATATCATACCAATTGTAATCAATAATTGAAGTAATCAAAGTGATAATTGTAGATCTGGATCCTAAAGACCTGATCAAGACCCAACTGTAATGCTTTTTGCATCCTTTAAAGCCAACCAAAGACAATTCAGAACACAGAGGGCCCCATAGGCACAGGGCCGGCGCGCCCATTAGGCGAACTCAGGCCGTCGCCTAGGGCGGCCGGCCGGGGGAGGGGCGGCAGCGAGGCAGAGGGGGAAGGGAAATAATTATATTTAAAAAAATTAAACGTTAACAAAACACCGGGAGGGCGGATGGGACCACTCCGCCGCCCTCTGCGGTGGTTACGAAGCGACGTGACGTCATCACGCCACGACGCAACGTGACGTCATGACGTATTGTCGCTACAAATGGGGGGCGGCGCTAGGTCTGCCTAGTGCGCCTGAAGACCTAGCGCCGCCACTGCATAGGCACGACATAAACGACCAGCTGGGCTACATCTCATGTTGGTCACCATGGAATTAATTAATTTTAGGTAATAAACATGTTAAGATGGGTGGTTAGTGGGTAGAACTTATGGTGGGGTGATGAGATGGGGCGTTTGAGGTGGGCAGTTGGTCAGATGACCATCTCTCTGGAACACACTGCTGCTGAAACATAAGTATATTTTTACTTATTTTATTTCTATGTTTTCTTTTTTTGTAAACAAACGATTGTCATTGATCAGGAAATCCGATTGTTCAACAATATTTTTGTTTACGTTTTTATCACCATCCACAGAGTGGACAATAGTGTCCACAATAGTGGATTTAGGCTAGTAATCTGCCCATGGATGGCCACCTTAACAAGCTGGTTACAAAATCACTGGCCTATATCCAATATTTTATCTGTATCAGCTCCTCATGCTTTCTCAACAGCTGATGTGGTTGTGTGCAGTCACTGTAATAGTTGCTTCTAAAATAAGTGTCTGCCGCAATCTTACTTTACTATCACAGCCTAAACTAATGAACTACCAGGCCTCATGTTTTCCTTTCCTGTCCCTAAATTGCAGAATCCTTCTGCTAACACNGGCCACTCATGAGATAAATTGTTCCAATCGAAAGATTTTTCAAGAGTGGGTTAAACCATGTTGCATTGCAGGGNAAGTAAAATGAATGTCAGTGTTTACATGCAGGAAAAATACTTTATTGTTGCATTTTGCTCACAGATACTGACCAGTGTTACTGTTATTAGACTTGGGCTCGAAACATCATCTCTCACCTGTAATACTGATTGCTATTAAT
>JABWIB010006702.1:10040-21553 GCA_016617825.1 Platyplectrum ornatum
ATATATATATAATAGAAAAAGGTAGTCTCATACCCCGCAGGTGTAGTATATGAAAGACACAGGTCCTCTATTGCTTATAGTCCTGGGAATAATCAATGGTAAATGTATGGGAGTATTACCCAGATCAACCCAGAGGCACATAGAATAAGAGAAAGGGTATGTAAGAGAGGAAAACTGGGGTTACCTCAGGTACCTGATGACCTGNTAACAATTGGTTTAATGTGGGAGATATGTCTGTGTAAATAAGTAATATAGCACCTTATAACAAAACATTATGTGACCAGAGAAAAAAAACATTCTGAAAATTTTGGAAAGAAGTATTATCATACACTAGTCACAGGCTCCGGGACTGGAAAACTTTAATCTTCAAGTTTTTAGATAGATATTAAACATTCACACATTGAATATCAATTGAATACTAAGCAGTACATTTTCAAACATTGAACAATAATCAAAAAGACATAATAGATTAGAATTTGGAAATGCATCTATATTTGTTCCTGTAACCAATATCATTTTTCTTTAGGCTAACATTTAAATGTCTGGAAAATAGTTTGAAAATGGAAAAACTTATATTATCTTTTTGTATCCTTCTTTCAACAACGTCACCATCACGATGACCATAATCAGCAAGTAAGCATTTTTTATTTATCTGTATCTGCCAACTGAACCGTACTGAATGCCTCTGTGTAATTAAAATGCCAGCTTCCAGCATTGTCTGGACATTCCATTACAATATGTTTCCCATCACTACTGCCACAACAGTGTGCAAATTGTCACTGTGATGAAACTTTCAGCAATTTCATTTCATTCTTCTTTGGATCCTGGAAACTGCAGATATTCATTTCCCCTTTCTTCACAGATGACGACTTGACATGTTTTCAGAATCATTTTTAATTATATTGAATGAACGACTAGCAAAGCTTAGCATAATCCTTTATGGGTCACCTGATGGATCATAAAATGAAAAACAAAATGAATAACATTATGCAGTTTAGTAGTATGCTCTGAGAAATTGTAACATTAGTCTTCTTTTCCTATATCATATTTTTTAATGGAAATGTATTATAACCATTGAATACTGAAGAATGGTGACAGGTCACCAGCTAAAATGAGTATATTTACCAACAAATAATAAACTAATGATGAAATGCTATAATCCAAAATAGAAAGTCACAGCAAATAGTACAGATTATTTTAGTTTTTATTAATATTTTATGATTTACTTAGTAGTTAACTTAGTATTGAGCCTAAATTTACTAAGCAGGGAGATTGCAGGGAGATTGAAAAGTGGGGATGTTGTCCATAGCAACCTATCAGATTCAAGCTCATATTCTCCAGTTCATAAAATGAAAATAAAAGCTTGAATATGCTATGGGCAACATCCCCACTTTTCAATCTCCCTGCTTAGTAAATTTAGGCCTTAATTATAATGTTCCTATGTTAAGCAATTCCAATTGCTTAATTTAGGGTGCAGTGACCCCAAACTTTGCAGATTTNTTTACGTATATGGGAAGACCACTCCAACCCATATGTAGGAGAATCAGAAGACAAACTATGTACTATCTACACCCTGCCCCTTGCGTACTACACAGATGCTCTGTTCAAACCCTCTCAATGCACTACATGACCATTACGAAGGTGCACACTGCGCAATAAACAACAAGTTTGTTGCTGTCTCATCTGCTCCAATAATAATAAATACAATTACTAATACTAATAATAATAGTAATAATAATAATAATAATAATATAATAATAATAATAATAATAATAATAATGACAATAATAATAAAAATGATACAGCTAGACATCTGTGGTGTTCCTTTTTTAATATGTATAAAATAATGGTAAAAATATCATAGTAGTATATTTTCTGTATGGTGCATAAAGTATTTGCTGGTATACGGTAATACAGCAATTGAAGCACTAGTTGAATTCATACAGAGAGAGGTTATCNTTATGGTTAAGTTTGGGCTATAAACTTAATTTACAGAAAACAGATTCTGGACTACTACCTGACCTCCCATGCTGACCTAGGCCAATCTTTCCCATTCACCTGAGACTTGAAACAACTGAAATACCTGGNTATTTACATTAGAAAGCATCACAGGGTGCTCTATAAAGCTAACTATCCTCCTTTGCTCACTTGTATCAAATCAGATCTAGATCTTCTGGATTGGTCAGATTAATGTGGTCAAGGTGTCTAAAATACCCAAATTGTACTATTTCTCTGTGTCTACANCCAGGAGAAGGGNTGGATGCTTAGAAACATGTATAACATGTACTAGGTCAATCACACGTCTGGTGTTTTCCAGGACATTGCATCCAGGGATTAATTTCCATCAGCTTATTTTTAAATGAATTACCTTTTGATTATGGGACAGCTTATTAAAAAAATGAAATATTTTTAATTGTGGATTAATTATTCTCCTAATCCATATAAATGTTATTTCATGTTGAAGTTTGGGGCTTGGTTTTTAATAAATGGTATGATCATTTGGTTATATTTCACAGTGTGTATTGGGATGCACTCCCTAGTGCTAGCCTTGCCCACTTTTGTATTGGCCCCAACTTTTCTGATTTGCCTATACCCACATNAGGTCACTTCAAAAACTTTTCCAGGGTTCCTTTGGGATCCCAATGAGCCCCTGGTTTTTCTGTTGATTTTAATAGACAGTTAAACTAATGGTATTTTACAAAAGATGTCTAGTCCAAAGATGTAAATAGAATAGTTAAAACAAATTGTTGTTTTTTTGAGTAAAGGAAATAACTACTATGGGTGAAATGTACTTTTTTCTAGTGTGCTGAAATAACATAGCTTATACATTTCAAGCATATATTTTTAAAATGGGTCTGTGTGTGAGTAAGATTATAGTATCTCAGCAGCAGGAAAAATATACAAAACTATTTAGCTTATCCNCCTCCTTTGCTATTTCAGTTAGAAATGAAAACATTGGCATGGTCCTTTCAGTTGCTGTTGGGTTGTTCCCAGGTGGAATTCCCAGGTGGAATTCCATCAAACAGTTTGGCAGTTAAATGCCATCATAAATACCATTAANACATGATCATCACAAGGCAACATCAACCAGCTGCTAATTTAATGCCATATTTTCACAATATATTTTAAGAAAATGACTTTTTAATATGTATTAAACAGCTGCATTTGTGAATGTGAAGAGTTGTGGTTCGGAATTTGGGTGTCACTTCTGTGTTTGGTATAGATAAGAGCTCCAGTGGGAGGTAGGTAAAGGGAAAAGTTGTTTTAATAGATGGATGCTGGGTGGATGGNATCAGGGCTGCCAAGAGAAGGGGAGGGGGTTCTTTTTACCCGTGCCNAGTTGATTTGGNCCCAGACATGAGATCANTGTTGCTGATGTTCTTTTTTTCTCTGGATTACAAGTGAAGCTCTCCTTAAGCAGTGCATATCAGCCTGTCACACAATGTGTGACTGTTACACAATGTGTGACAGGCTCTCCAGCTCGTCTATAAGATTGTGAAAAGTGCTTCTGAGCCAGCTCATTAAAGTATCTATAAGAGGAGCTCACTGTGTTTTAGTGTATTAAAATGATAAAACACAGACTCGAAGGAAGATCGATTAGAGGGGTTACAAAAAGCATCTTAATGGCAATAATTAATTTAAACCAGAAGGCGAGACTGTGTTAACTTTGTATATACAAGTACTCTCTCTCAGAAGTAATAAGTTGGTTGCCCCCTCTTCTTTTAAATCTTGTTCTGTTTTCCTGAGCCCAATGTCTGGCGACTGGTTGGGTACCTTGACTATACCTCATTTTAATCATATCCAATCCTTCTGTTTCAATCATGGTATGATGACTGTAATCTAAAATAAAAAGCCAGATAAAACATCAATTTATTACAANAAATGATAATAATAACACACATAAAGGCAAGTGAATTAGTAGAACCAGTCCCGATGTGCAGGGCGCAAAGATCCGCAAGATGGAAGTCTTGGGAGTGTGGATATCTCAGTTGAGCAATCTTGGTCAAGGCCCACCAAAAATGTGGGAATNACTGCAGCTTGCCCTACACCTAGATTAGGACTGAGCAAATATTATTCTGTGCNTAAATAAATTCCAAAAGCTGCTTTCGTAACTTTCGTAACTTGGGTTTTGAACTCCGTTAATGATTCAAATGATACAGAAGAGGCAGGTTTTTAAGACTACCGTGCACACCACTGATCGTCCTATCCACACGTTGACATAAGACAACATAACTTTTTTAAGAACTTTGAGACCTCTGTGATTATGGAACGTGCACAAAGGTCTAGATCAGGTCCTATATCTTGTTCATAGGGTTATGATATTATGTTTCTTCACTGGGACCGTCCTGAATTCCTTCGGGATGTGGCTAGGAATAGCCACGTTGGTATATGTAGGAAACTGACCATGCCTTCAGGCCATATCCATGTATACCTTAATCTACTTTCTNTGACACTCTATGGGAACATGAAGCTGAGAGCGATATTTTGCTGCTATGCAGTGGTCAGATGTGGCAATATTTGTGGCATCATTTGATCAATATTTTTGGCCAAATGCAAANGTATTTAATTCAACTGTACAGCAGTTTGTGGGTAATTCAGATTGATTAGTAACATTTTTTTATTTTATCTTTAAAAGTTTGCATCCAGTTTATGTTACTGTTAAAGATGAAGAGGCTCTCTTGCGCTCACCCCCTTCTTGTGCCCGGTTTGGTGGCTCAGGTTGCACGTCCCCTAGTTAGCCCTGTCTGCAAAAATCAAGTTTTTTTTAAACAGGACAATGCTTTTAAGATCGCCTGCTGTTTTTCGTTAGTATAAAACACAACTCACTGGAACAATAAATGGAAAAATTGGTAAGACAAAAAGTGGTTTGCTCCAAAACATTTCTAAAAACCACCTCTAAAAAAATTATTTTTTTTTAAATTAAAAATCCTCCCCCATTCCTTTAACACTTCTGCCCTTGTTGAACTGCATGTGCTAGCATGGGCATGTGTATCAGGTCATGCTGGCTGCCACCGGTAGTTCCCCCCTTTTCCCCTATCTAATGAAAACATAAAAAAAAACAAAATTGTAAAAAAAAGTTTTAATAAAAAAGTCCCATGGAAATGGAAACGTTAGATTACATGGAACACTTTGAAGAATGCCAAATGATTTGTCAATGTATTCCTGGTCTGATAAGATAAATATTAATGGCAGNTGTCCATACCACCCCTTCCAAATGTCAATACTGCCACTTCTAAATGTTCATACCACCACTTCTAAGTGTCCAAATCAATAAAGCAAACGTACATAAATACATACGACATGGCATAGCATACAAAAATTGGTAAGAAGTGTGGCAAGAATATATATAGCATACAGCAAATATTGGTAGGAAGGTAGGTAACAAAAGAATACCCATGACAGCCATGAAGAGGGCGCATGTATGCCAATATTTAGCAAACAAAGAAACTTAGTATGACATTGCACCCAACAATCAGAGACATAGGTTTTAGAACAACCATGCATTGGAATATTGGAGGGATCATAAATAAGCAGTTGAAGTTCTAAGCAAAAACCAAATTGTTTACTCAAATAAGTGGAAAATAAATGTGTGTTGATCCAGTGGTAGATGTTCTACATCCACATCTACCACTTCCAAGTGTCCATACCACCACTTACAAATGTCCATACCATCCCGTCCAAGTGTCCATACCACCACTTACAAATGTCCATACTATCCCTTCCAAGTGTCTATACTACCACTTCTAAATGTCCGTCTAATCACTTTAAAATGTCTATAGCACCACTTTTAAATTTCCACATCAGCATTTCTAACTTTTCGCTTGACCACTGGAAATATGTTTAATTTAGTCAGAGGTGATCCTCATGTAAAACCTGACATCTGTATTTTTATACATACAACATGATAGACCTCACACAGTGTTTAAGAGTACACATTTTCAAAGATGTTTTGCATTGAGCATGTGTAGTGCATTATACCTCTTAGATTAAGGGATCTGTTTACTCATTTTCCAAACCTGCTATGAAGCCAGACTACTGTAAAGTTGCTGTAGTCTTTTACCAAACTGTTGACCTCTTCGGTGCATACATAGATCTTGGTAAAGCAAGTCATGTAAATATCAGGGAAAATTATATATATATACTTGTTTGCTTCGTATTTTTATAATTATTAACACTTATTTATTAAGCGCCACAAAGTGGGCAGCGCAGTACAATGGGGACTACAGATGGTTGGGGAATAGGGACCCTGTCCGCAAGCTTACTTTCTAGAGGAGATAGGGAATTTGATACATAGGGGCAATTACACATAAACATGCAATAGAGACAGTTTTGTTGGCTGCCAATTAACCTACCAGTATGTTTTTGGAATGTGGGAGAAAACCGGAGCACCCAGAGGAAATTCACTCAGACACGGGGAGAACATACAAAGATAAGGTCCTATCCAGGATTCAAACTTACAACCTTTGTTCTTTATCAGGGATCCCTGATGAAAGTTTTGAAATAAAAACTGAAATGTTGGATCAGCAAAACTATCTCTGAAGCTATTCATTTAACTTGATCACAAAACCTGCGCAAGGTATATCATCTTTCTGTATTTGCACTTGTTTGCATTGAGAGGGCACCGGTACATAAAGACTATTGCTGACTATCTTAAAGACTCCCGAATTTTGAGCATGTCTCCCGGCAACCTGGGAAAGTCAGCAAATCTCTCAGGACCCAGTCTGAGGTAGTGAATTAATGTAAATCATTGCTTCAGCCCTAATCGGTACTATGAATGAGCGAGGCTTGATGACGTCACGCCCGCCCATGCATAGCTAATGTATGTGGTTTGCTGTCCCTGGGGGGGGCTGTGGTCTTTGGGATTAATTTGCATAAATCACTCACTCCACAATACTGCCAACTTTTGGTGTCTCCCAGTTGAGATAAACTAAAAGTCTGCAACTCTGCAGTGCTGAATGAATAACCAGTGCTAATTAAATTAGTGCATCAAAAGGAGTATTTAAGTATTAATGAGTCATGTTTAGGGATGAATATAAATGAAGGTTTTGAACTGAAAAAACTTTACACAGCATCTAAACTATGAGAAATAAAAATCTACTGAAATAAATGGACAATATATAAAATACATACAATTTTCTATGTAGACTACTGGTAGTTGTGCCTAAGTAATATTTGAGTTAAACAAAACTTGTTTCATTATTTAAATAATGAAACAATAATTAATTATAATACTGCGCTTTAGGGAAGCAGCTATCATATACAATTATAGAATTCCACACCATAGATTGGTCTGTCTCTTGACCTCTCTTTAGTGTCTAATTTTGCTTCTAACAGGTTGCTTAATAACACATCCTCTCTGGCTCCCTCCAGTCTGCTGCCACTGTTGTCTGTTTATTTATGTACAACCACTAGAGAGAGGAAAGTGTAGCTGGGTCTGAATAGGCAGGAGTAAATAATTATACACGATGCAGCAGGCACAGCAACTATTGTGTGGGCTGCATGTATTATGGGTGAGTGAATATGTTTATGAAAGTGTCTTGTATGACAGACGGGGATGTCAGTGTGTTTTTTTTTAACCCAACTATACATTCAGTGTAGCAAAAGGATGTATAAAAGGATCATTCATTTATATAACATATATTTTTTAATGCATTATGAACAAAAAAATAACAACACACCAATGATACCTAAAGAGACAGCTAATAGTCTGACTGCAGAGCCTTACTTGGATAATTGATGCTGTGTAAAGCTCATTATAGCTGTCAGCTATAATGTTTTATTAATCATAAAGTATTGAAGTCAGGCTCTGAAGATGTCAGAGAGCATGGCTTTATTGGATATTTATAATTAATCNATGTATAAAATAATGGTAAAAATATCATAGTAGTATATTTTCTGTATGGTGCATAAAGTATTTGCTGGTATACGGTAATACAGCAATTGAAGCACTAGTTGAATTCATACAGAGAGAGGTTATCTAGAGCCTTCTCTGTCTGATCCCAGAAATTATATATATATACAGTATATATATATATATATATATATATATATATATATATATATAGGGGAGTAATAGGTATCTTATAGGTGCACTTGGGACCTAGGCCTAAATTAATTAAGCAGCTTAGTAAATTTAGGCCCCAGCATCCACAAAACTAATTCTACACCTTGCTTGTAAATAAGTAGATCAGATCAGCATTTTAAGGCAGACCTCTGGATACTTAAGATTTGGGTAGATTTGTGCAGCCCTGCCCCATTTTATTCATTTAAATGTCCCCACACACCTAGCTTAATGTAAGTGGGCAGGGGTGAAGGCTCGGNAATATCTATAAACGCTGTCTATGTAATTATGTATCATACAATTTCTATAATGTTTGATCTTTATATAACATATTTTATGACACAAATAATTTAGCTCTTGCCTGTCCACTGAAATGGGCGGAGGCAGCCTGTGTTTCAAAATCATTACTCAGGTTTCTATAAAACCACGTTTGGTACGTCATAGGGCCTCTGGCAGTCTTGCCTTCATGACGTAATTGGTCCATCAAATATACACTTACACATCAAAGCTGTAATTAAAGTTCCAGACAGGAAGTCGCCTGTGATCAGACCATCTTGTTTTCAAGTAGAACTTTAGATTGAGGTAAATCAAATCCCTATGCACATCAATACAGAAACTATAGTTTGTAGACAAAACAGCAGTTCTGTTCTGCGTTCTATCCTAATGACAGGAAAAATAGCTCCAGTTTCTAGAGATCAATAGAGTTTCCTACAGGAAGAACACAACACAAGTGAATTTTCTGCATCATTAAAACAAAATGTTGAAGTAGTTTCTGTGTTTAGAGCCTTTGGAGAAGAAAAGACAATTGATGACCCACATCTGTTTTCCAAAACAAAAAGCCAAAATGGGAACTTTTCAGCTTAAAACTGATGCTAAAATCATCCAAAACTGAACAGTGAGCTGTCTCTCAAAGAAAGTGCAAACTGTCAGCCAAGTGTTCACTTTAACTTCCTCCAACTTGAAAAGAGGGGAAACAGAAATTCCACTTAAAATTCCAGTGGGCCTTGTATTTGTGATTGACAGGTCTAAGGAATTCCAGATGGATTAACACATTCTTTTGAACATTCCTTTTGATCTCCGTTAACTGTCCTTTTCATTTCACCTGCAGAATGTTTATAGAGGAGGGGGACGGCAGGTGGGCATGATACACTAGCACAAAGAATAATGGGAAATAGCAGACATAGGTCTGGTCTACTGAATCCTACAAATGTACAGGATGTTAACATTTATACAATGAATTTATATTTTCAGTGATAAAAGAAAGAAATATTTACTATTTTGTAGGTGGTCTATTTTGGTTGAGAAAATAAAGATGTAGGCCTAAATTTACTAAGTGGTGAGATTGCAGTAAGATTGAAAAGTGGGGATGTTGCCCATAGCAACCAATCAGATTCAAGCTCTCAATTTCATTTTAGATATTGGAGAATGTGAACTCAAATCTCCAAAATTACCTGCAATGTCACTGCTTGGTAAATTAAGGCCGTTTTCTTCCATATAAATAAAGTCTGAAATTTGATCTCTAGAAAATGTCAACATATTCAATATTCAAACCACGGAAAAATACTGCATTTATATGGATATTATGTGAGCTATTTTGTAGGATATTACATTCCCCCTCACTCCTAGCAAAACAAGTTCCTATAAACAACTATGCAATTCCTAGGAAAGGGTGAATCTTATATTAATATATCATATTAGAATATCATTTATAGATGAACGATGCTGAAACAGGTTCAGTCCTTCTCCTACTGAAACTTGCAGCATCATTCAAATTATGTACTAATACTTACCTGAAGTCCAATGTCCCGCAGTGCAGTCTCCCCGCAGGTCTCAAGGTTAATGCCATATTGAGATAAGTTAACAATCAGAGTGGATATAATATAATCTTGCTTAAATATGAATCTATATAGACGCACTCAGGATCCACTGTAGGTTTACCATGGTGTAAATGATTCAAATATCACTTTTAATGAAAAAGTCTAAAATGTACGTGTCCCATAGTAATGGCAGCGAAATATAATCAAACAAGGTAAAGAGATATGTAAAAGAAAAAATATAGAGGTTGTGGTTAAAAACTTGCTACTGTNGGTCTCTTTTTATCTCCTATATTAGCAATGTGGTGCTAAGTCTCCAATCTCTTAGCTAGATAATTCCATCTATATTCATATGTCCGTAGTATGTTCAGATCATATACGTATGTCCTCTCTAGCATAGGACAAATATATTAAGTATAT
The DNA here is from genome assembly GCA_016617825.1 of Platyplectrum ornatum. Lineage (NCBI taxonomy): Eukaryota > Metazoa > Chordata > Amphibia > Anura > Limnodynastidae > Platyplectrum > Platyplectrum ornatum. Next base: position 20,337 of record JABWIB010006702.1, read on the forward strand.
TGCTCAGTGGAGATCTTAAGTTATGCCTGCCTCTCAGCCATCTTTGTAACCCATTNATGGTCTCAGGGCAGAGTAACAGCACAGCCCCTTCAATATAGAGGCAGATATATCACTGAAAAGCAGCACCAGTTAATATTAGAGCATGAGTAGGAGTAGAGGACCCACGTAGCCTAATGCAATAATAATAAAAAGTAATAATACTATGAGGCAATTTCAACCAGTATAATAAGACCATTATAGCACTGCAGTGGTGTTTTACCCATTAAATATTTGATGATTATGGCACCTCAGCAAGTTCATATCAAACGTGTGCGCAACAGTGAGCTTTGTACATATTTGAAAATAAAACAAAAAAAGCACACAATGGTGCTATATATNGTTACCATTACCTTTCCAATAGTCCATGTAAATGTCAATATTCTGGACTTGATGCAGTGAGAGGTGGTGGTTTCATGATCTGCACAGAACTGCATTTTTTACTAAAGTAGATTTGTGCAGTAAACTTAAGGTAGGGTTCTGGACATGTAAGTGCCCCTAAACTGTAAGTGCACTAAAATATAATTGTATCACACAGTATTGCAAATTTGAGAATACAGAATACAATCCAAAATAAACCGATTTTTAATCTTCATTTTCTAAAACAATGTTGATATTGCACAATATTTTGTAAAGCTACCAGCTTATACCACATAATTATGTGATAACCAGTAACAGCACTTTTCAATTTAATGTTCTAGACCAGTGGTTCCCAAACAGTTTGTGCCTAGGCATCCTGGGGTGCCGCATAATGTTTTTTCCGATGTAGTGGCACATTGCTAGTATTACTTAGAAGTACAAATTTATGTCTTGTATAGGAGCAAAACACCCTGAAATATTTTGGTATTCACCTAAATAGTTGTTACACTATTTTGACTCAAAAACATTAAAAATGGGAAACGATTTTGTATTGGCGTGGAAAATTATGGAGACTCTAAGTGTGCCTTGACTGAGAAAGTTTTCCAACCACTGTCTAGACAATATTTTTCACTCATACAGACACACCACACATACTGCATTACAAAAGATCCNATATACACACAAATATATACATATATATTTACACAACTGATCATAATGAGAATGGGTAATATGTAGTCACTTATTATACCATGTCTCAATGGCACCCCTCTTGTCTAAACGCCTATATTTAAGGTCAACTCCGGTGTTTATTAATGAGA
>JABWIB010006704.1:18350-32474 GCA_016617825.1 Platyplectrum ornatum
CCCTCCTCGGTGGGTTTTAAGCGGCGTGACGTCATCACGTCACGTACCGGCGTGACGTGATGATGTCACGATGCAGCGTCATTCTCCAACAGGGGGCGTGGTGCTAGGTCTGCCTAGGGTGCCCGCAGACCTAGCACCAGCCCTGAAATTATGAGTTTATTTAATGTATTCATATAGGAAACTATTTAAATGAATGTAGTGGTGAAGTCTGATTGATTTATCTTGTTGCATGATTTTATTTAGATTTTTTGCCACTGGTTTAAGTAGATCCAGAGTTTTGTGCTGTGTTCAGGGTGAAAAGACACCCACTGGATCCAGTCCAAAACCTCCCCTTGCTGACCCAGTTTTGCCCCTACAATAACCTCTGACTAGTCTCCACTTATGGGGAAGTCTGGATAGGGGCTGCATGACTAGGACATGTCTATACTATAACATTTGCACCCCCCCTTCCCTGAACTCACATCAGCCCTGCCTTGGAAACCCTTTGAAGCACAAAAGGTACGGAAGTCTGGATCTTGCATATCTGGATCCTTACTGGGAACATAATGTAATGGCAAAAGCAAATGTTTTCCATTCCTGGCAGAAATCTGAATGTGGTCCATTTTTTTTTAGAACATGTAGTTCTGTAGTTTCTTTTAGCTACCATTCAAATCTCATTCCTGCACACGTGTATTCCATGTACAAGAATGGCCTGTAAGACTGATGCTAGCAAAGGACACTATTTAAAGCCAGTCACATAAATACCTCTTTCTTGTAGATATGGAATGTAAAGCTACTTAAAATTAATATATTTGATATTAGTAACCTATAATACAAGCTCCTTGTATGGGATTGATACGTGTAGGTTTCCTCATTATGATTAAATTAGTCTTGTTGGCACCTAAAAAAAATCTTAAATAAAGAAATACAAATTTTACTGTGTATTAATTAGGTAGTGGGTTGGTACTGAGGGTTTAAATACATAAGTAGGGAGACCATAGCTCAGTGCTTCTGTTATAATATTTAATACAGAAATGACCCACTAAAACTTACTTAGATAGCTTCAACTGTATCATTGTGCAATGATTTCAGCACCTTTAGCAAAATGAGCACATATTTGTAATATAGACAACATAGTCTTTCGAATACAAATGAAACTGTTTTATTGGATTTCCTCNAGTAGTTTTTGCACTATATCAGGTTTTACATATTTTGATGTGTAAAAAGGTTTTTAGTTTTCAAGTAGTACTTACATTTGTGCTCTTTAAAAAGGGAAAATGTAATCTTTAATATGACTGGTAATGATCTTTGAATATCTATACCTTTAAAGAAATATTAGAAAGTGCAATGTGTTCAGTCATTTGTTTGATTTGTATTTTTATTTCATTGAAANAATAGCATTCATGATATGATGTTGTTATGGCTTTCATGCCCAACATGTTTTTTCCCCAGGAACAGAAATAGAAGAAATGATTTCATTCTACAATTTGCTAAATTTATTTGTGTTGTGCTTTTAACTAACTGTGGGCTAGATTTACTAATCTACAGGAGAGGAAAATTAGATTTTAGTTCTCCCATTCTTTTTACATATAAGAGAATATCAGCTGATCTGACTGGTTGCTATGGGTAACATCTCCACTTTTCATTTTCCACAGTTTAGTACATCTAGCCCAGTGTGTTTATGACCATTTATATAAATACATAAAATAGGGATTGTTAATTTTGTTACTTGCTATAGGCATTTGTCTAATGTGATTGTACTCAACAAGAGTAAACCAAATTGTTTATTTGTTTATATATATATATATATATATATATATATATATACACACACACACACACACACATATATATAATATTTACAAAAAGATTTTATCAAATTTTGTGCCATTTCTCACTTTTTGTGCCATTTATCCTAATGCTAAATATATGCAATTTTAAACATTTAGTTTACAAAAATCACATCAATTTGTTTGCTTTAGTTTTATAATATTTCATACTAGATTTACCAAATATGTATGGTTTGTTGTCTGACCTAACCTGTGATGCATTGTTATTAATGTTTTGTTTTACAATTTAGGACATTATGTAACAGGCTATTATAAAGAAATACTCATATGTCTGAAATAAAATTAATGTACCTTTTATCTTCGCGTACACACAGAAAATATTACTTAAATAGAAATATTGTTATTTTATTTTTATTTCCAATAGTTCAGGACATTGGGACCAGATCCATACTTGTGTACTATTGAACTTACATGCGAGCGGGCAAAACCATGTTGAATTGCAGGGGAAGTAAATTGAATGTTATTGTTTGCATGCAGGGAGAATACTGTACTTTTGCTTATTGCACAACTGCATACTTGCCAGTGTTATGCTGGGTACACATCAGAAAGATCATCTTTCCAATCAACAGATAAATGACCCTCACAGCAGAAATGAGTTCAGTGTGTACTCACAGAACATGCATTTTGTTGAGTTCACATGTAACAGATTTCTGCTGTGAGGGTCATTTATCTGTTGATTGGAAAGATGATCTTTCTGATGTGTACCCAGCATTACTGTTACACTGCTATTAAACTTGGGTTGGAAACATTATCTCTCATACTCTTAATACTGTTTTCAAATAATGAAATTTACGTCCCTGCATTTCAACATAATTTTGCCCACTCACTCGTAAGTTCAATAGTACGTAAGTCTTGATCCAGTCCATTGGATACAGAACTTAGATCCATGTCATTTGGCATGAGCCTGTGTAGTGCCAGTAAAACGCTCGATTTCACAAGCAGTTTATGGAAGTAGGGTGTCACAGATGTCTGGATCTGAGCCATTATGTTTATATGCACTGATTTCTTATTGTAAAGATGGTAGTGAATAAGGAGAACAGACTGTACCAAACAAAAACATTCTACATAGACCATTTAAACTGTTCTGTGTACCACATAAATACCTTTGATTTTTATTTTTTGTCTTTCTTTGGCTTCTTTACCTTTGTCATATGTTTTACGTTTTTGCTCTTTCATTTAAAAAAGTTGGTGATGGAATGTATGTTTCCGGAATCTGTGAAATAACAGGTTTTTAATGTGCACAGTATTTCATTAAAAGCTTTGTTGTAACAAGTACATTTTTTGTGTTTTGTTTTAATGGTAATTATTTTGTAATCCATGCACAAAAACCAAAACATCTCCATGTGAATGACCATGTGACATTGTATTAACACATCTATTGCAAACCTTGAGGATTATTAAGTGTAAACCTCAAGACCATTGCTGGAAACAAAAACAAAAAACCCCAAATTTATAACTTTATTTCTTCATTTTATTTTTTCATTTATTCACATTAAAACTTACGTGAGATCTGCCGTTAAAGAGCTTGGTTTGTTAAACTGCATATCCAACAAAAGGATAGGTGGATGGGTGTATTTGGTCCATGGGAAAACCCCAAAAATGTAATTTAGAACCATATCCTAATCCATCTCTAGTCTGTAGCTTTTTTATATTGACTTCAATACATAAAATGTCTAGGTACCTCAACACTTTAAATCTCATATACTGACATTTGCTTGTGATGCTTTATCTGGTCAGTAGATATAGGAAACCATACCCCCCATCTACAACTCTATGCGGAGTCGTGGTACAAATAGAAACTAGTGTTGTGTGAGGGCTGAACTTTACTTTAAATATATACCCATCCTATGATTATAAAACAATTAAAAACTTGTTACAGTATAGCATGAAACATTACACTATGAGTTGTTTATAATATCATGGGGTTTTTAGATTTTATGTGTTGCCATATACAGTAATATCAACTGTCCTTGCTGTATTCTACCATTGTCTGTTTGGTGGCAGCTGATTATGTCAAGACCTTATGGAAGACATGCAGCCATTCTGGGAGCAGTGATTGGGGAAGCCCTCTGTGCCACCCCCACCACTCCAACTGTGAGCAGAGAGTAGTCATGTAAAACAAACTTTTTATAGCATTAGAAGTAGTGGCCATTCTGTTTCTGTGGCTGCACACAGTCAATGTGATACTGACATGACATTTGCATTATGCTGCATAGTGACATGGTTTATAAACTGCAAAAAGGCAGCACCTTAACTTGGAAAGAAAATGTAAAAAAGCTAAATTAATATTAAAGTTAATAAAGGCAAGTAAGCTTTATTATAGAGCAATCCTATTATGGTGGGAATAATAAGCCTATTTGATAATTACCAGGACCATCTGATTACAACAAAGATTTATTAGGAGTCTTATTGAATGTCTGACCCACTCTTTGTGTCTGGATTATCCCAATAATAAGCTCTTTNTAGCCCCCATTAAAGGGATAAATATTTCCCTTCGATAAAAGTTTTTATGCTATAGAGCCATATTATAATAATTTGTAAACAATTAAGAAAAGGGACATATTATATGGACATATGGAGCAGCATTATAGAATGGATACATAGCGCTATTATGGAGACATGAGCTCACTTTATGGGTACATACATACATACATACATAGCATATTTATGTGTTATTAAATTATAATGTCCTGGCTAATTATAAAGATGCTAAAGGAAGCCATAACACTAACAGCAATCCCTCCACACTAATATATCACCGTAAGGAACCACATAAAGCCTTTTAGCCTTTCNAGATGTAAAACGAACAATAATTTGTAGCCTAATCCTAAACTTCCTTTTCACTAATTTATCCTCTCTCTGCAAATGAATCCTAAGCTTCCCCTCCTCCAGTCTATCCCCTCACCATAGCCTATTCATAACCTTCCACTTTTATGCGCTGTACCCTCTCTGCATAAGATGATTTACCTTGATTAGGTGATGGTGCCGTCAATGCAGGTAAGTGCGGTAATGAATATGTAAGTTGCTAAAATAAGGATATCTTGCATACTTACCATTTCACAAATTAGATTGTCGAAAATCAGACATTTTTGAAATTCAGCTGTGGGCTTGAATCCCAGTACCATCTCACCTAGCCAGCAAGTGAAGAAGACTATGGGGCTCATATTCTGCACAACCATTAATATTACGTATTTCCCCAAAAACATATATGAACAGCAATATGATGGAGAGTTGTGGGGCATTATATGGGGAGAAGTATAATAAATAATGTCTGCAGTACTTGTTGCTAAAGAAGGTACAGTCAAAGATGAAGGTGGCACTCCTAGGGAGAATTTACAGCATAGGGAAATAATATGCAGATTGTATGCATTGGGGTACTGATTGGTAATAAGGAAGCAGGCTTCGTAGAATTTCAATGAAACACCTGAAACATTTTACATCATGATATAAATAAATAATGTTAAAGGTATATCAAATTGCATATTATTATATGGNGTGTCAATGCTCACAACACAGCCGAGGCTTTATACATATGTATATTATGTTAATGACGTTANTGTAGCCTCTGGTATGTTTTTGAAAAAGACTGTTGGTAACTCTTTGACATAATTTAGACATTTGCCTCATAAATGTCAAACTAATACAATCTCTAGTATCACGGGAAATCAAAGTGCAGCTTTTGAATTAAGATTGCTGTCACTCATTACTTAAGAAAATGTAATCTTTTACAAGATTAATATACTACCAACTCAACACAATGTTTTCATCATAAGTCAACTATCAACTCTGAAATACTATATCTTTTACTGGCTTAAATGCTCTCTTCTTAAATTTCCCCATATAAGTAGCAACAGGGGTGTTCTTAAAACATATATATTTACTTAGGCAGTAAAAAAAAAGGGTAGAATATAAAACTAAATTTAACTTTTACTATTAGTAGCTAATTTTCTGCAACTCTGACAAAATCTTGTTTATATCAGAAACACATAGGTCTAATATATTAGCGGTCTGGTGTTAATTAGAGGGAATTACCTGGAATCATTTGCCTCACAGAAATTTATCACCAATAACAACATTCCCGATTAGAATAGAAGTCACTGAAAGAGTGCAGCTTCTATTCATAACTAACTTATTAACAAGGTGTATTGCTGGCTCCGAACAGGAAAGTGTCTGCTGCTGCCGTCTGCCCAGAAGAGTAAACATTTAAGAGACCAGCACAACACTTTATTTTTTAAATCAAGGATATAACTTTATGTTGTTCCCCCCTTAATAACATTTAAATCACTGCTTGGAGAACTGTTGTAGCCATACATTCACAGACCGACCACTAACTTATATATTAAAGTATTATTTTATTTTAGCAAAATTAGAAATGGTTTTGTGTCTTTACTGGCCAACGTACAGTATATGCAGATATGTACTGTAATCCCTTCCTAGGATGAATTAAAACTACCTCTGTTTGTCCCACTTATTGCACTAATATTGGCTGGATTTTACACTTATTCCACATCTTGGTACAAATCACATATAGACATATACAACAATAATATACACAGAGAAATACAGAAAACTGGAGTTTGTTAAACACACACTATCATATAATATTTATTTAAATGCCTTCATATAAATCATTGTATAAATATTATTTGATTCAAACATAATACCAAAAACTGTCAGTGTATTTCTTAAAGGCATTTAAAGATAAAAAAAAAATAGCTGAAGCTATCACTGTGTTTCGCAGACCCAAAAATCATTACATAGAGAGAAAACAGCTATTTGGTTCCTTTTGCTCATTCTGCAGATTGCTCAAGCATGTTTTGTGGTCAGAACGCAATGGGACGCATGTAGATTTAAATTGAATAACACTTACTATACCTTCTGACATATGAGCCCTTGACTGCCACCATTCTCTGTGCGCATCCCTGGCACGGACAGAAAAATGGGCAGTTATGTGTTCAAATAAAGAAGGTAAAACAAATGATTAATTATTTAAATCTGCATTAAATGTTATGTGACTGTGAATGCACTGTCACTTTCCTGCCAGTTTAGCAATTGTAGTTTAGTTTGTTATTCTTAATACATTTGGACATTGCCCTCTGCAAGCACTAGAGCTTATTGTTTTGAATCCATGGTGGACGGAAAGGGAAGGTAAAAATGTATGCTCACTATATATATATATATATATATATATATATATATATATATAAAATCAGCAAAAGAAAATTGGTGATATTTAATAGAATTTTCATAGAATTGCTCTACCCTGGCGGGCCACTATCAGCTTCCACAAGCCTCTCAGACTGGGGAGGGTACACTCTGCATTGAGGCCACGGTAGATGCAGGGCTAAGCGGTCATTCCTCCTGAATGGTCTGTCCCTCAGGCACATCGGGTACCATCCCCTCTTGTTCCGATTTAGACAGCAAACAAGGAGAGATGTATGAGGCCCCCTCCAGTTCAATCTCATTCTCCATACTGGGTTCAGACAAATCTGACCAATTGCAGAGTTCGGATACCTCCTTCTCGGATAGTGGACCTGTTGCTTCCATGATCTTAACAGTCTTTCTCACCAACAGATGGAATCCAACACCTCTCAGCTTCTCACTATCACCATCACCCATCACCCATCAACTCTAAACTCTCCATTGCGCACTTAAAATAAAATAGTTTCACAGTTTGCAAAGGACCATTAAACTATCTACAATATTGCAATGTGCCCTGAAAGGGTTCTATTTTAAATAAGTAACAAAACAAATAAATGTATTGTTCAATGTGTTATGTGTGGGGGTGCTGCCTGTGTGACCAATAAGTAATGTTTTACTCATCACAAGATATGTTATACAAAAGTCACTGCTGCCACCACTTTGCAATTAGAGGAGCATGGAAAGGGAAGAGGTTGAGACTGAGTTAATGTACAGTACAGTAACGACGTGTTCATGCACTTAATACCTGAAGACACCAGGGAGTCCAAGAAGCCGTTGACCATTGATACTTCAAAACCTATTTTAGACCAATACATTAGTATTTAACCTTACGAGTGCAATACAAAAGTTATGGAGATGATACTTCCATTTATTTTAAACCTCATTTTATTCATGACTATACTTTTAGCACATTCACGTTGTCAATGGAGCACTCTCTCCCACATATCATATCCATCATTTCCACTATACATTACAGTGAAGTACATTTGCATTTGATTGCTGGATAAAGGAAACGACTTTGAAAGTAGCTGCATTGTGCTTGTGTACAGACACGACCTGATTTACTTGCCTGAGCTGCAAATGCAGGCGCTTATTATTTGTGTTTAGATTTACAGCTCAGTAAATGGACACATTCACTGCTGCGTCCAGGTGAAAGAGGTGAAAAGCTGGTACAAATAGCGGGACAATGGAAATGTACATCTCAGTAAAGCCATGTTCAACTTCAGATTATACTTACATATTATAAATACAGATGTTAAGTAGTTTAATTATATGTTTATTTCCCTGTATGCAAAATGTGTCATTTATTAGCATGTCTCACCTTGCACCATGATTTGTCCAGGTCACTTTTACAACAGTTTTTGCTCTTTTACATAATTTTGTAATACCTTTACAAAATTATGTTTTTAAAAATATTAAAGATTATTAAGTTTTACATGAATTTCCAAAAGAAGCTTTTGGTAGTGTCAATCATAAGCACTGTTCTTTTGGATTTAACCCACAAAGGCCTCCAAGATTTTTCTATTTGAGCACACACATAATAGTGCTCAACATTTAGCAGCCCTATTATCAGCCCTATTATCTTTATCCGTGTGTCTCCACAAATATACCCATAATATAGTTGTAACCAGAATAGCTGTAGATAAGCCCAACCATTAGTTAGGTATTGCAAGATTACTTGAATACTCATGGAAGTGGGTGGATTTTGCACTGGAATGCGTAGCAATGAGGTAACGAAAAAGACAATGGGAGAATGAGATATGCTGCAATGTGCTATCCTAAAATCTGTGCATTTGAGGGTAGTAATCACCCCTCCCATATGTGGCACTTATGAAAGAGAGGATTGTGCATATTAGCNAAGAATTTGCTGAACTATTTAAATGCCTCCCCTGCCCACCTTGCATAGCTGCTGCATACAAGGCTGCCTTAAAGCATGTGCACACATATCGACAATACACTCGGCAACTTATTAGTAAACAGAAATTATAGCGCTAGCCGCAATGTTTCCGTTTCATACTTCTCTATTAACTCATGGTGTTCTGAGGTTATAACCACCACTATGGCATAAATTCTGCTCAAATTTAAATTTAGTATGAAATTCCTCAATAGTAGCATTGCTATAAACTTGTCATGTAGAATCACAAAATTTAACCAACAGCGAGACCCATACATACTAATCCAGGTCAACGCATAAAAACAAGAGTAACTCCATAGTTACTCAATATACTGTAAATATACCTATAGTAGATGAACATAAGAGCCTGACAATAATGCAAAGATAGACAAATAAAGTGCATGATGCATGGTTACACGTCAATATTAAACATTGCATAATTAATGTATAAACTTCACTATTTAAAATAACTATTTCTATTTTGATGGCCACTTTTACATGCACTTCTGCAAGAAGTTGGGACAGCGATGGGGACCAGGTTTCCCTGAGTAATGCCTATTTGTTCATGACATAATGGGAACAGAATAACATCTGGCATCATACTGCATTTGGGGCAAACCCGGTCATGTGGTATAGATATATCGATGACATTCTCTTCGTCTAGTGAGGCAGCCAAGAAGATCTAACAGGTTTTTGCACTCAACTTAACATCAAGACTGGGTACTGTCCAGGTACTATTTCACCGATATCTGTATTTTTAATAAAAGTCACCCCATAAAATCATTCCCAAAATTTCATATACCTTTTACAGTGTACATTCAATAAATATTACATTGGACGTACTAACAGAACATTCTCAGAATGTCTGAGGAATTTTAAAAAAGGTTACAATTTACAGACTCTCACTTCTCATTTCAAAAAAGTTCACCAATGTTCCCTGAAGAATATAAAACAATTTTGGGGCATTAACATAGTGGAACCAAATTGGAAGAATAAATAAGCGCCCCTTGTTGACATCCTCTTTCATGTGCCCTGAGGAAAGATCAAAGTGAGTTGAAACTTATTGGTGCAACATCATGAGGGGATATTTAGTAGGATAACTAAAGAGTTTATACAGTGGACTACTGCTGAAGAAAAAAAGTAGGAACGGTAAAATCTTTTGCTACATTTATTGTTATCTGAATGTCATGTATGCTCCTAAATTGTCCTGCTTGGAGATTTGTTTTTTTATATACAGACTTTCAATAAATTTATAAAGTAGTGTTTAAATAAAAAGTGCATTGAACATTATTGCAAGCAACAGCACTATTTCAAACTTTTCTACAATTCTTATACTATAATTATCTCTAGGTGATCGGGTAAACCACCAGAAGGGAGTGAGCAGTAGCAGGAGGCCTCACACAAGAGGTTTCATTTCTTAAATGTATTGTCAGTTAATGCTTTAAGTCATGGCCCTAATAACTATTGATATGCATATATCACAATACGTTCTAAGAAAGACTAAAGGAACAAAATAATTTTAGCAGAAACGGGAGAGGGAAAATATAATAATATATAAAATAATAATATTTAAAAGGTTATAATCAGGTACAGAAAAATGCAGCACTTAAAAGGACACATGCAAAGGTCATTTTGTATTTCCATTTGCAACAATTTTATCATAATAAATGTATCCAGAATTTCATACAGTTTGGAACTATTAAACTAAAATATAACTTCTATATTTAGCATTCCCTGTAACCTTACAACAATAGAACTGGTAATGTCAGTTGATAACAATGGCTGCTGAACAGCTGTTAACACACTTAGTAAACATTTTGTTGCTATAGATGAATGTCAAACAAACTCCATGTGCAAGTACAGAGTTCATTATTTTAAATATGCCGTGCTTTATTATAATATGTAATTGTCTTTTGTCTTTTGCATTTACCTTTTGAAAAGAAAATTCTCTGAACAGTTGCACTGAAGTTCAACTCTATTAATATTTTATAAACTTTTTTAATTAGATGTTGCTTAGTAATGTAAACATGAAACACATACATACTAGAAATAAGAACTTTATTTCCATGCTGTATAAAGAAAAAGTAATTATATGAACCTAAATGAAATTATTTTAATTACCATTTGGTATATTATATGATCAGAGGGGCTTAGTTAATTATTATACTTAATGTGAAACTAAGCACAAAAATCTAAACACATTCTTTATTACAACTGTGTGTAAATGATATTCTGGTCATGGAAAAAGATAAATGAGTGTTTCATACTTGCTGAAGCCTGGCTTACTGTGTTATATTAAAGAGATAATTAATGTGCATAGCTGCTACAAGTCCTTCTTTATAGTACATTAAATGGTATAAAAGTGTTTGCGACATCTGAAATAGTAATTATTGGAACCATTAGCTCCATTTGTTGCCTAATTCTGCAAATTGACAACTGTGCATGCTGCCAGGGTCGGGATCCTCAGTATCCAGACGTCTATGGTTCTAAGGTGGAAACCTACCAAATGCAGAGCATCATTCTCAATGTTCTGCATTGTTCACATTCCTGCTAAGAAGAGTCCCTTGCATGCAATGGAAGTGGCCTACCTTTGCATTCAAGCAACCTAGCAACTCGTGGTAAACAAGTAATGTCTCTGATGCTGGTGAATGTTTCTGATGCTGTGGAGCTCTGAGAGCAGCAGTATATAAGGCTGTGGAGAGGGTGGGTGGATGAGATGGAAATGGATAAAGAACAATTATGTACCATCCCGAGATCTAGAGTCAGGCATTTGGCACCTACCCCATAGAGGCGGGGGCCAAGATCAGTACCTAAAGGTAGACAATATGGTCTGACCAACAAAAGAGATTAAGGAGCCCTTAGACCACCTCCAAGTGGACATGGTGGCCTTCCAGAGGTGTATATTAAGGGCCCCGGAGAGTGCTGACAGTCAAGCAGCAAAGGGAACAATGATGATAGGAATGGGGGCATCAGAGAGTCCAGCAGACCTAGAGGAGATAAATTTAGGGTGCAGGGTGACCCAAGGCTTCATCCCAGGCTACAGCGTTGGCCCTTCTCGAGTTCTGCAGGGTGATAGAGAACTACTGATGATGTCAAAGAGGAGGCAGAAAAGGCAGTTTAGTTTTGATGTGAAGTGTTTTGGGGTGACATGTCGGAGGACGTCCCTATGGTTTAGAGCTTAGTGTGCCTGGGATCGGTGCCCTTCCAAGAAGGTGGAGGATCCAGACTCATTGCCAGGACATGGCATTGCCCCAAGAGGATGCTGCTGCATGTGGAGGCCAAAGAGAGAGCCAGAACCGCAGCCTACTTAGACATTGTGGATCATTGCCCACAGTTTGCTCACCCCACGTCTTGGTCCTAGCAACTGGAGCCAGGGCTATTATCGGCAAGGCCAAGAGGCATTGCATGTGTTTACACGCCACAGTCAGATAAGAGACTGCAAGATTACTTCCCCGACAATTAATCTTTTGTTCCTAGAAAGAGAAAACGTATGCCCCTATGGCCCATAAGCAGCCTGAGGCCTGTAAAGTAGGGACTGTCAGTCTGAAATGTGCATTGAGTTTAAATCAACCATTATTGAATTATTTGGGAAAATGTAATGTTGGTGGGCAATGGAGTGGATGAAAACTCAATCAAAGTGGTTGTAATGCAGTGAAAGGAGTGTAACCTTTCAGACGAAAAGGAGTGTATTTATACCAGGGAGAGGGTTGTGAGCTTAGTCCTGGCCAGAATTATTTTTTTAGGAAAGTGAGGATATGACTTATCTGTTATATAATACTGACTAACATCAGGGACCGGTGGTTAGAGTTCTCCGGGGGTCTGGTGGTTAGAGTTCTCCATAGGCTGGGCACTCGCCAGGAAGCTAAGAAGCTCATTATGCGTACAGCCAGTTGACTGGTCATATTGTGGAAGCATATAATTTTGTCAGGGATTCTATTCCAGACCTTGATGATGGGCACTACCCTCGGGTCCCCAAGTAAAGGAAACAAGTTTAAAGTGGATACTAGGCAGTATAGGGATTGAAAAGCCGGGCCCTGTTGCNGATCCAGTAAAGGCCAGGTGTTGTCCCAGTGCCCCCACACACAGGGTTTCCCACCGTAAGGCTTGCCACCTAGGTGTAGGTTTGCAATGATTTTTTTCATTTTTAAACTTAAGCCACAGCTTGCCATGGCAAATACAAAGTGCCTGGTCTGCTGTGTCCAACCATAGTGTGGCGCTCTCATATCTTCATCATTACTTTGTATTCAAACCACACTGCAGAGGACACGGGTGGGGTGTTTTTTTTTTTTTTTAAGAAGGAGGCTGGTTTAAAATAGATACAAGGGGACAAAAAGAGAGGGAGAGAACAAAGGACTAGGAACATACATTTAGAGGGAAATGGGAAAAGGACTGTGTGCATACATACAGTGGGAGAAAGGACGACTTGGAACATACATATAGGGGGAAATTTGAAGGACTAGCGCCATATATGATGAATTAGGGGGTCAGTGGTCATACAAGGAGTAAATAGGGGGGCCATAAGCATAAATGCAGAGGCGGACCAAGGCATAGACTGCATAAGCGGCTGCCAAGAACCCTGCACCTATTCCATTCCCCGGCCCACCAGGGAGAAATTTCAGACCTGCCAAGAACCCCGCGTCTACTCCGTTCCCTGGCCCACCAGGGAGAAATTTCAGACCTGAAACCCCTCAGTGCACCCACTTCCAGCTCCAGAAGTAGGATTAAAGTCAGGGTAGGGGGAGAAAGCACTGCAGGCATTTGTACTTTCATTATAGCTACCCATGAACTGAAGAAGGGGATTGGTGCGGTAAGGTGTCAGTGTCGCTAAGGGTGTCCGGGGACACCTCCAAGCAGCTGCTGCAGAGAAGTATTTTTGAAGATGGGCAAGTGGAGGAGAAAATGGAGGAGTGTGGGCATATAGGGGGAGGTAGGAAGAGCATCTGCATACAGGAGGGGGCAGGATAGGAAAACCATAGACCTACAGGATCCCAATCCAAAAGTTTTTAACACAATTCCCTTGTCACAGTGTATTATTTAAACTGTTATAACAAATAAAATATAGACAAATAAAATTAATGTACATCTACATCTTATAAACATATTTTGAAATTATTTGAAATGTCAAATTTTTTGTAATGTGAGCTATTTTGTCTCCAAAAGGTTTTATTCTAACATTATGGGACATGACAGTTACAATAT
>JABWIB010006706.1:2381-15907 GCA_016617825.1 Platyplectrum ornatum
AAAACTCCTCGCTTAGTGAATTTAAGCCATAGGACCAAATCCAGACTTACGTATTATTGTACTTACGAGCGAGTGAGCAACACCATGTTGGATTGCAGAGGCAGGGCGTAAATAGCTTACAGATGTGACNATGCCTAGTGGGGTATCTAGCACATTAATTGTGAAAGACGGGATGACCAAACTTGTGATCTACCATGTTTCCCATGTTTTCCAGGTCTCCTTGTTGGAGTACAGGTGGATTTATAACCAAATGACATATTTTGAAAGATCCACAGGTTGTAGTGATTATGTCACTTGTGATTCTCTGAGGAAACTTGGAAAACATAGACCGTTGGTAGATCACGAGGACAGGTTTGGTCACCACTGGTTTAACCCTTTACTTTCTGCTAAGAATTGATGTGTTTTCCCCAGGCAGGGGCTCAGGTGTCNCTTCCTTTTTGGGAGGGTGTTGCTTTTATATGCAAAAATAGCAATGAATGTATATATCTTCCGTACATATTNCATATGTGCGCTGCGTATCAACCAAAGGAGTCTACAGTACANACCTTGCTTTATTTTTTATAATGGACATTTTATCTAATGGACAGGTAACTTCCGCCCAAGCCACATGTCTTGTAACAAATTGTGTTTCAGATACATCTATCGCCGCTGAGGTGACTACTACCTATTAAAGATTTTAAAGATGATAAAGTGTCTGCACATGCCACAGGAGATTGGTCTTGTTTACTAAAATGCATTTCCTAATGGGTATGCTTTCAGAATGGGGCTTTGTGTACGTGCATGTAACCACTAATTGAAACTAAATAATGTAATAATAATTCATTAGCTGCATTAGGTATTCTTGCATACCTATTAGAATTTTAGCACTTTGTGATTATACATTCATCAAGGTTTACGAGGGATTTTAGTCCTATTAAAGGAATCTTACACTAGGTAAATTTAGTTCATTATTCAATATTTGGTATTAAATAATNATAACTTGATAAATATGTGTATTTTTTAAGAGATTTTTGTAGTCAATTTAGCAGGTACATACATTTTGTGCTATGAAAAATTGTGATCTTGAAGAATGTTATTTTACCTAATTCTGTTTTACAGTCATTTAGGATGATGCAAATGACTCTACTTTTAGATTATTTAAACAGAAATGTATAATATTATTAATCTCGATTCTTCATTCAACAGANCCTGAGACATTTCAAGACAGGGCTGTTTTTAGGGCCAGGGTGACCCTGGAAATGTCTATGACTTGATGCCCCAATGAAATATAGAGGAATATGGAAATAATGAATAAGATTTGGCAGGTTCCTGTTCTAAACTATTTATAATGTATTAGATGACATTACTAATATTATTTTACCAATATTACTGATTTCCATCATGATTTGTTTCTCTTTTTTTTCTTCTGTCATCTGTTCTCCTCACTACATGTACACAACTGTAACATCATACTGTTGTATATGATTAACTTTAGGCCACTATATAATAGTCCAAACATAGATGAGTTAGATGCACTGATGACAAGTGCCATCAAGGTCAGCCCTTAGCCCTAGTGCTCTGTTCAAGTCCTTCAAGACACGAGAATACCAGTAGTATTTTTATTGTGCCATATTTTTTCACTCTCTGTTGGAGATGCTGAAGGGTAAACCATAAGTAGCTTGACAACCACCCATGCCAACATCCCGCATCACACAAATGTATACAAGCTTGCCACATAATGAGTCTCATGAGTTATGCATAGTCCTGTTGGTAAGATAATCCAAATAAAACCCATGCGCAATTAATGTAAAATAATGAACATAATGTTTATACTTGCACCAAGACATGGAAAATTGAGTCAAGCTGGCCATACACTATAAGATACATTGTTCCAAATGAAAGATTTTTCAAGAGTGGGTAAAGCCATGTTGAATTGCAGGGGGGGAGGTAAAATGAATGTCAGTGTNTGCATGCAGGGAGAATACTTTATTGTTGCATTTTGCACACAGATANTGACCAGCGTTACTGTTACACTGTTATTACACTTGGGCTGGAAACATCATCTCTCACCTGTAATACTGATTGCAATTCCACATGGTTTTACCCACTCTTGAAAAATCTTTCGATTGGACACAATTTATCTTATAGTGTATGGCCAGCTTAACTTTAAAATGCTATATTAGTGTTTTTCTCACTGGAAATTTACACATACAAATACAGAAACATAGAAACATAGAAAGTGACAACATATGTGAACATATGTTTTCTAGGCATGTTGTAGTGTTAAGTGTGCAAATGATCATTGTGTGTGCAGTATTCTGCATGAGGTGCTCAGAGTCTTCTCAATATTCAGATATCCCTACTTACATTTGGCATTAATTCCAGAGTTAAGAGTGAGTTAAATGTTAAAAAAAAAATTAATGAAAAAAGTAAATAAATATAAAAGAACAAATGTATTTCCGTATTTATTTTTGCATACAGGAACTTACTAAACTCCNTTATTTTTGCGATTTGTTTTTGGGCCAAGTGACTGTATTTTGAAATGATGCAGGTGACAACTTAGTGTTGGCTGTACCAATTTTCAAAAACACACATTTTTCATAATTCTTTGTTATGAACAAGTATACTTGGCGAAATGTCTCCTATTCCTCAAGTACTTGTTCCCCTCGCTTAGGCTGCATAGACAGTTAGGCCTAGGCTGTTAGAAGAGAAGGTTAGGATTGAGTTGCAGGAGGTGGAGAGTTAAGGTTTTTGCCTCTCAATGCAGGAACATTCCCATTCACTTTGTGCCTATCGCAACCCTCTTCTAGTCATTACAGCACTCAGCAACTGACTGCTGTCGCCATTGCAGTGTCAGAATCCGAAGGGTTATATTTACTAAGCGGCAAGATTGCAGTGAGATTGGAAAGTGGAGATGTTGCCCATAGCAACCAATCAGATTCAAGCTTTCAATTTCGTTTTACACACTGTGAACTCGAATCTGGTTGTTATGGGCAACATCTCCACTTTTCAATCTCACTGCTTAAATATACCCCTATATAAGTGTTTAAATGTTGTACTTTGGACCAGAGAACAACACCTCTTCTTTGTCTTTATCACATTTTAGAACTGAATCAAGAAATAGAAATTTTCATTCAGTTTCTACGTCTTAAAAATGCTGGAAGATGGTTTGTTCCCTTTCTGTTGTCGCCCCTAAGTCTGACCTCCATGACTGGCTGAAAGTTACAGGAATACTTTNTTATTATACAAACTACTGTATCTGTATTTTTAGGCTTGATGGCTATGTCATTGTATAAATCTTGATGATCAGGTTCCCAGCAGCATTAAAATGGCAAGTGTTATCTCTCAACTCTGACTTTCCTTTAGAAAACCGATGTTATTTATAATAATGAGAGCGTAGAGCTGTCTTTTATGATTACCGAACACGCCACATTTCCCGGTTTGAATGACTAATCTGGTCAACTTAAGCTAGATGGTCATATCACCCACAAATGACACATCTGATAATGCCAGGAGACAGGTCTTAACGTCAAAGCAAAGTAAAAAGGTTTTCAATTGCTTATCTTTAAATAGAGTAAAAAACGCATAAT
Source organism: Platyplectrum ornatum (assembly GCA_016617825.1). NCBI lineage: Eukaryota > Metazoa > Chordata > Amphibia > Anura > Limnodynastidae > Platyplectrum > Platyplectrum ornatum. Next base: position 5,951 of record JABWIB010006706.1, read on the forward strand.
GGATTTTAATGATGTTTACCTAAAAATGACATGCTTGATCAAATAATTGCTGAGACAAGGATACTTATACCCAATACATTTTCTTTCTTTTCTGCATTTTATGGTTTGACATCTGTGTTGCTTTAGGGCTTNTACCAAAGTGTCAATTAGCCCGAGAACACAAGCATGCTATATGTTTGTAAAACTCTCATTTCTGTCTCCACTTTTTGCTATTGTATCTCCAAATAGTCCCTCAGCGGCACAACTGGTGTCCCATGATTACCTTACAAGCTAATAACAAGCAAAGATAATGCTTCTTGCCGATGGTTATATGCTGGGTCTTCTGTATGTTACTTTACATTACACAACCAAGCCTGCAGTATGACAGCTGTATAAACACATCCTCATTCTATATAAGAANCACTTGTGCATGGGTTAGCCTTTTTTATTTTATCATTTTATTATTCTGTGTAAACAAAATAAAACCTAGCAATGGACTGGATCCAGACGTACTGTAAGTATTATTGAACTTACTAATAAAGTTACAAGTGGGCAAAACCATTTTGAATTGCAAGGGATTTGCATTTGCAGACTTGGTTGTATCACCACACAGTGGTGATATGATCACTATCTATAAATACATTAGGGGTCAGTATAGAGAGCTTTTACATGAACTCTTTACCCCTAGGACTGTACACGTGGTCACCCGCTAAGATTAGAAGAAAGGAAGTTTCACAACCAGCAGAGGAAAGGCTTCTTTACAGTAAGGGCAGTGAGGATGTGGAATTTATTGCCTGAGAAGGTTGTGATGGCAGATTCAATAGATGTATTTAAGAAGGGGTTAGACAGAGTTTTAGAGGAAAAAGTTATCCAGGGTTACAACTGCTTTGTATATTTCATCTGGATCAGTCAAGGAGAGGAGGGCCTAGGGCACCCTCTTTCCCTGTCCTGTAAACTGTCAGCTTAAAAGAGATCTTGGCACTCCAGTGCTGAATGCTGTTTATAAATATATTGCTGACAGCCATGTGTTTTTTTTTTTACATAGTCTTTTTTAACTAGGTAAAACAAGAAGTTATTATATAAGCTACCCTGCACCCTAAGGTCTGCTGACCACCCAAGATACAGAGGTAACACCTAACTCAAGGGTAGAATATTCAACCTATAATGATGGAATATACAACCTGATATACTATAAAATAACTTTTGGGTGGATTCCAGCGCTGGAATCCACCCAAAAGTTATTTTTTAACTAGGTTTTTAACTATGTGCACATAAACTGATTCTGCACATTAACTGTAACAGCTTTTTATTTCATTTGTCTGAAAAGACCCTGGTCTCTTTTAATGTCACCTGAAATACTCATGTTTTTGACAGTAATCTGAATGTGTATTAGTGAGAATGGAGGAAAATACAATAATATTTTAAATGTGAAATATAACTTACATTTACACTTGTCCTATGGTGATAGAATTNGAATTTTTGGTACAAAAGCACATTTGTATGCATATTTTGGCAGCCAGTGTATTTTTGGATGATGTATTTTTAGGAGCAGGTCCGGCCCAGCAGGCGTAACAACAAGCATATGGAAGTGGGGGCTGGATCGTGACTTANGAATCTACCTCTTGGTGTATAGGAATTATCTCTAAATGTATAGGATAATGCTTTATGTGAATTCCCTCCTTACTCTCTGAAGCAGTTATGGCAGCTGAATCTGCACTGTTCCCACGTAAAATAGGCGTTGTGTGAAAGTCTGGATTGTACATGATGTCTGAAATAAGGTGTTTCTGTATAAGGAGGCATTCCCTCTCTTTATGTACCTTTCTGGATCGCCTGCCTGAGCTGGAATAAGTGAGTTAGGGACTTGCTTTTTGAAGTCTGTCTGAGTTGAAGTAGTTAAAATGTGGACAGACGAATATGTGGATAGCGATCCACCCATGTTTTGCTTTTTGCTTGGGGCTTCATTAACATCGTATGCATTCAGGTCCAGGATAGTAGAGAAAAGAGAAAGTAATTGACAAATAATACATGGCTGANGCTCAAGATATAGATGACTTTTTACATCATAAAAATATCATCTTAAAGGGGCAGTTANTCGTATAAGCATTGGAGACCATATAACATTGTAATATCCTTTTTATTGATCACATACACAGACATTACATCTTGCGCTTTTGCGAAAACAGTATAATTGTGAAAGAATCCAAAGGGGTCGAATAACTTTTATATAACCTTTTATAGCCAGGTTATTCTGCAGTGAGGTTATACTGTAAGTATATAGTGTTAAATAATGACTAATATACTAGTCTAATTTTGCTTATTTTCATGTACACAAACTTACCTCTGCTTTCCTCTGTGAACAATTGCTGTGNGTTGTCATACATTTCTTATTAGACAGTTTATTTGATAAGGCATCTTAATATTTCAAAGGGAAAGTGGAAGACTTGACTTTTCATTTCATTTAATTTATGTCTCTCTGGTAAGAGGCACATTTCATGAGGTTTCGCTGTCAGATCAAGTGTCCGGCTAGCACAAGGTGTAATGGCAGCAGCATTATTTATCTCTTCACTGTTAGATGTGTCTACAAATAGGTAGTTAGCTTTATCATTATATATATATATATATATATATATATATATATATATATATATATCCCCTTAACACATACTGTTAGAGGTAAATAACACAAAAGTTTAAGCAATAAAAGCATAAAACACTGCAATATGCGCTGTGCAATGTTTTCGCAGTTCACATTTGTGTTTACATTTAAACTTTCTTGTCTTTATGGCACATATATAAATGAACTCAGCTGCAGAACGTATCGCTCCAAAGTATATACTGCAGCTTGCCCGTTAAAAGGTCTGCAGATAGTATTTTTCTCCACTTAGAGAAACTTAATTTTTAACAAACTGTTCTGCCTCCAGTTTGATGTATAAAATGAAAGGCTGAGAAAATTCTGGTAGTTGAGATTACTTATAAACATATCAAGTTTAATAGGTTTACTGGGTTCTAGGATACATAGAACCTTAGATGGAAAAATTATTTGATGCCATCTTCTCACCTTCAAAAATATCCATTGTAATACTGAACATCATGGTGTGTTCAAACCACTGGGCCATGCCTGTGTATACAACAGTATATTTCTAGTAGCTAAGAAGAGCTACATGAAACCCAAGAAGAGAATCAAGGTATCAGGGGCCCAGGGCACTTAAGACCTTGGGGCCCCCAGCCTGTCGGAGCCCCTCTCTCTGTCGACTTCAGGCTAAGGCATCAGGGTCTCTGCGGCCCGCTGCAGTGGAGGATTGGAGTGGGGGTGGGGGGCAATTACAGGTGGTGAGGGCCATCAAAGAAAACAGAGATAGAGGGGCTGGGCTTAAGGCATAAGTAGTTAGGGGCTTGGAAGATTGGAAATGAATCATTTCTTTTCAAGCTTTTCCCCTTCCTCCTTCCCTTCCTCCCTTTCCCTTTTCTGTGTCTTTTCTTTCTCTTCTCCTAAGTGTTGTATTAACTTGTGTGGTCATGGTTAATTAGGCCCCACGTGCTGACACTCCATTGTTAATGGGTTGTCTTGGTTTTGCTCTTATAGCCGTTTAGCTACTTAATGGCCACTGGTATTTAGCCATCCCATTTCTACTTTATGAATGGTAAGTTTAATCTAAGTGTAGTATCCCACGGCTTCTATTGCCTCCTTTCCTTTAATAAAAAAAAATTTAGTCACCAGTTNCAATTACGTCCAATTTCAATTAACTGTGCCCAACGTAAGGTGGAGTCTAATACTATGGGGGGCGTCCTATCCTTTGCCGTTTGGCATTTTTAATATTTCAGTTTATATTAAAGCTGATTTAATTCATGGCTATATTTTTCTACATTCTCATTGTCGCTAAAGTGCTCACACAAAGCATAACCGCCACTATACATAACGGCAAAGTACCTTGCATTTGGAAATACACATGCAGTTATGTTTGCTTCACAATCACAATAATGATTTTAGTAAACTATAAGCGGTTTTTTGGAATGCACAATGCATTGAGATTTTTGAACATCGTGTTCCATGTACCTGTACATCCAATGACTATACATATTCTGCACATTGCTAGATAGGCATATCGTAGGGTACAAGTTGATCTTAGAGTGAATTGTAAGACTTAACTAGGTAAAGAAAGGGAATAATATCATAAGATATGGTAAAATTCATCATGGGAATACGGCTTTGCAAATGCATAGTGAATCTCATTGCTTTCAGGGTTGTTGTCAGCGACAATTTTGCTATTTCCAGCAGNGATCCTTTGATGTATAGAACGAAACAGGAAAAAACTTTATCACTTATGATAACTCTGCCCCATGTGCCTGTAGCAATCATCTTCTATTCAGCAACTTTGGAAGGAGNGAAAGTGCATAATCATTTTATGAAAGAAAAACGACGCCAATTTGATATTTTAAGCATTTAAACACATATTATTTCACTATTCAGCTGTTTATTGATTTTCTCGCAATGCAACACATATTTGTGTTATTCAGATGCAATATCACGTGGGATAAGCAAATTGGCTACAGGCCGTTGGCGTGATTAGTATATGCAAAGGACGTGAAAGTTTTTTCCAAAATTGATTACTTTCTGACTTCAAAGGAGTAAATGTTTGAGAAAGACATGCCTTACATCATTTATATTTGCCATTATCAATATTACAAGCATATTACAAGCATAGAGCTTAATAAATGTACACAGAAAGTACANATAACCTACACATAACTACTGAGACTGGTAACTGTTACTGCTGAGGGCAGNCAGCTGAGCAAAGGGTCATCATGCCCCCTTAGGCTGGTCCCATATTAAGATGCCTTGGTCTGTGTCAGTTTCATTTAATTAGGNTGCCGNGTTNGGTTTTGTCCTATGTTTAGGTGCTTGTAGACGGCAATTTAGCAACATACACTAGATCCAACCAAAATACAGGAGGAAGGCTAAAGCAGATGGGCTCCATCGATACAGTATTACATTTTCTATGGCACGGTCTGATTCTATAAATACTTTACTAAGATACTTCTAGAAATCTATAATATAATGTGATTTTCGTAAGGGGGTTTGTAAGAAACCTGTACTCTCATTTTGTATAGGATGAAAGTATGTCAGGATTTTTACATTAATTTAATATGCCTTACTGCGCCTCTCAATATAAGAGAAGTGATCCCTGGTGGTATAGTGCTGCAGTGCCTGACCCTTCTTCCAAAACATATATCTAAACTTTCTTGACACTTTCCTGGGCAATTTCTGTGTGAGGGATCTGTACCACTGTCCTGACAATTATATGTTGCATTGGACTACTGGAATGGCTCTATACAGCATGGTGCTCTATACAGAGTGATTTCCTATACAGCATGGTGCTCTATACAGAGTGATTTCCTATAGGTAAATACAGAAATACTTCAGGTTGACATCAAATCTTGTGTTACTCCTATACAAGATGTAAAATTGTGTTTCTAAGTAACACTAGCAATGTTGCACCATATCAGTAAAAACATTCCGCGGCACCCCAAATGAGAGCGTCGCGGCACCCCAGGGAGCCACGGCACACAGTTTGGAAACCACTGCTCCCAAAGGGTTGCATTCTATACAGTGTGGTTTTCTATAGCATGTGGTTTTCTATACAGTGGGGTTTTATATAGTGCAGAGTTTTCTATTCAGTATGGTTTAATATACAGTGTGGTTATATATAGTGCAGGGTATTCTATACAGTGTGGTTTTATATACAGTGTGGTTATATATAGTGCAGGGTTTTCTATACAGTGTGGTTTTGTATATAGTATGGTTTAATATTCAGTGTGGTTATATATATAGTGCAGGGTTTTCTATACAGTATGGTTTAATATAAAGTGTGGTTTTCTATACAGTGTGGTTTTATATAGTGCAGGGTTTTCTATACAGCAGTTAGCTTTTCATACTATAAGCAGTCATGTATATTAAAACTGTGCACAAACAAAAGAATAGAAACATTGCAATATTAATCCAAGATCATAAAATAAAGTTATTGTACAGTGACTAGATTCTAGCATAGGTAATTACAAAGATAATAGAACTTCCATAACTTTTCTTAGAAAGATTGTGTTTAAATGTTTATTTCCTCTTTATTTACAGCTCATTTAGTAAAACCTGTAGCAGAAACAAAAGGAATCATTTTAAATACTCCATACATTCAATCTGGTCTATATATATCATTTAATACATCTTTTCTTCCACCCGCAGCCCAAATAGACAGTAAGTTGTAAATAAAAAGTTACTTACGACATTTGAAACAAATGTGAGGTTTTTTGCCGTTTTCAATTTCAGCTACTTATCAGCATTCAGACTCTGGCATTTTAGCGGCTTTGGATTTAATAAACAAAGAGGATAAGAGCATGCTGCCAGTGGGAATATAATATTATTGTGAAGAATGGTATCCTACTGTTAGATATGTAGTGGTGAGAATATTGATTTTTCCTACGCAGGCTGCAGGTATCAGGCTTTGTTTTCCGACTATTCCTTCACATATGCAATAAATTCTTANTTTCTGTCTGATTTTACAGTAATAATAATGGGATCCTGAGCCAGCTGTCTTTTCATTCTCAAAAACAATTCAAATATAAATAATGGCCTCATTCACTGACCTTATATATCCTGATATCCAGCTTCATCTTAGATTCCTCTTACTTATACTATTTATGTTAATGTTCTTATATTGGCATGAGTGATCTGTCACTCTTAGTTTTACATAGATGGATAGACAGATAGACAGACATTATTCTTTATACCACAATGTTACTTTGCAAGCATCCTGTCCTTGATCCTGATCCTAGACTACCATTCCCTATTAAATGTATGTAGCCATGTATACTACATTTAGAAGAGATATTAACTAGAATAAGTCATGTTTTTTTGACATTCGCCTTTTATTTTCAATTATGTTTTTTTCCATTTTTCTTTTGCCACGGTCTGTTTTTTCAATATTCCTTTTGCTATGTCTGTGTTTTACCAAGGCTGNACCCCTAAAGATCTCCTGCACCCCTGACCGCAGGGAGGTTTGTAAGACTGTGCAGGCATAGGAGTAGAGTTTAGTAGAGTTAGGCTGTAGGAGAGGGGATATAGCAAAGAAGGGGAGGTCAGTGTTAGGCTGTAGGGAGATGATGGAGCATAGAAGGGGAGGATAGTCTTAGGATGTGAGGAGATGTTGGAGCATAGATGGGGAGGTTAGTCTTAAGTTGTGGGAGAGGGGATGGAGCAAAGAAGGGGAGGTTAGTCTTAGGTTGTGGGAGAGGGGATGGAGCAAAGAAGGAGGGCTAGAGGTGTCATCTCATTTTGGTATGTCCGGCTGAATTCCCCGATCGAGCCTCGTAAATCTCCGGCACATCATCACTAGGATGTGGCTTGGGGTTTAAGTTATCTGTCCAGCAGTGGTCCCACTTGTCCCAGAGGNAAAACTCACATAGACGCCAATAATGGTGTCTAAGTGAGCTACCATTGGGGCCGGATAGACATTGTGACATCGCAACGTCTTAGCGTGACAGGGGGGCCTGGGACTGACAGAATTTGTAAATCCTGAATCTTTATTTTACTGCAGACACATTACAAATAACACTTACTGTGTAAAATGATGTTCTTGTCGTCTTCAGTTTCTGCAAGGAAACATAACAATGAACCAGCTCCTAGGGTTGCCATCTCTTCAGGATTTCAGGCATTTGCAAATCTGCAAATATCCCGAGACCTGTGCTGAAGGCTGGGATTCAATGTAAATCACTGCCTTCTGCCTTAATCGATACTATGGGGCATAGGTCTTGATTATCAAATCTCGCTCATCCATCGTAAAACAAAGAATTTGCCATCCACGGGCTGGGCTTTGAGCATGATGTGCATAAATCACACTCCACATCCACCCCCATGCTACCAGCTTTTGGTTTCTACCGGGAGGAAGAAACCAAAAGTATCGATCCTGCTTTATTCTGAGTAGATATTTCCGTCAAGACTGTCACATAGTGCTTTACACTTAGTCACCAAATTATAATAATGCAGAACCGAATAAAAATATTTATTTATTATGAAACTGCTTACTTCTGCAGTTCTGGAACAGATTCAGGCATTGTTAAAGCAGCCATGGCCTATGATCTTCAGCAGTACTGGGACAGGTACAGGCAGTATTGTGTATGATCTGCTTCGTTAACGGGACAGAATTGTGATATGTCTGTTTAGAAAATTTCTTCTTTGCCTGCAGCTATCTGTAGTTACATTTAAAGATCCTATTGCACAGGAGCAATGTGTTTGTTATGTATGTCCTACGTCCTGTATTTATATATGGTCCAGTTATCAACACAATAAAAAGTCCCAGGATGATTCCCAGTGACAGCTGTGATAAATCTTACATATGATTAAAAAATATATATTTGCTGTGGAATAGCTTCATTACATATGATCAAACAATAGCATGTGTCTAAAGACAGGGGGAATTGTACAATACAAATAATTATTCAGTTCTAATGCCAGAAACATTTCTTTAAGAATAGAACCCACAGCACTTTTCCATGACTCTGCTGTATTTTGCTTCCGTAATACCGAGCTAACACTATTCTTAGATAACATTAGCTTCTGAATTGATGGTGGAAGATGGTGCATCTTAAATAGGCTCCTGATGCCACTGTATCTTATAAGGACATAAGTGCATAAAGACAGAGCAGAATGTTCAAGATATTTACAATATTTCTTATGTTACTGNTTTGATTAATATATACATTTATTCAGTTGAAGGCACACATTTCTCTTAACATTTATACACTAAGAATATATTTAACTAAATGTATACCCAGTAATTGTACATTACAATTTTTTTTATTTATTACCAGGTTTTTATATAGCGCCATCATATCACGTTGCGCTTTACAATTTGTATCAGACAGAATTGGTGGGGAAGAGGGCCCTGTCTGCAGGCTTATGTTATATTGGAGATTATAGGAGATTAATACATAGGTGTAATTATACATACTGTAGTCTAGGGACAATTTAATAAGCTGTCAATCAACCTACAAGCATGTTTTTTGGGGTGTGGGATGAAACCGGAGCACCTCCATGCATCACAGGGAACACATACAAAGTTGACACAGATAGGGTGCTGTCCAAGAAATCAAACATATAAACTTAGCACTGTGAGGCATCAGTGCTACCCGCTGAGCCTTTCATGCTGTGGGTACTGAAACAATGGCACTATATGTTGCAAGGTTCCAAGAACTCAAGCATACTACTGGGTAATGCTAAACAGAGGCACTTTGTTTACGACTGTGACCTTAGGGAATGCAGTATATTCTATTTATTGCACAGCAAGTGGGGGTGTATATGGGGATATGCCATACTGGAACTTCTTTTGCTGATGTAATAGAAAAACTACAAATCTCTATTGACTCACATTGTATTGTTTGTTTGTTTCCATACCATCACTTCTAAATGTCCATACCCCCACTTCCAAATTTCCTCTTCGACCCCTGATTTATTGTGAAGGGAAGAAATTTAGTCTACTTGAAACAGTCATTTAAATAGCTTACCTTTGATTTCAGCTGCCTTAATGTCAACTTCTGCTATGTATTACAGCTGGAGGGAGGTGTATGCTCTGCGGAGTGGTTTCGAGAGACTCGGAGCAACTCACATACTATAATTCTTCAGTCGGTACTAACCAGCTGATCTAAGCTAAATAGTACCCCAGTGATAGATTTCATGCCTATTATGAGTGCATAATGTTTATCTATGCTCTAGGCACAATGTTAACAGGTTGTAAATCTAGACAGATTAAATATACCAGTGTGAGTTATTTCTAGTCTAGAAAGTCTTTTGTGTGGTAAATCTTGCTTTGTATTTCTCTTTCTTCTTTTTGTCTACTCTATGTATTTTATATGATTTGGGTTTTTTCTATACATATTTGCTTAATGTGGTCAGTTGACTTTGCAATATGCAATAGAACTGTGGTAGAAGAA
>JABWIB010006707.1:23344-34006 GCA_016617825.1 Platyplectrum ornatum
AATGAACAAAATATACTAGAAAAAGAATACTTACAAGGTTTATTAAAGACAATGGACCAGATTCAGACTTACGTACTATTGAACTTATGAGCGTAAAGTTACAAATGGGTAAAACCATGTTGAATTGCAGGGGGGGGTATAATGAATGTCAGTGGGTGCATGCAGGGAGAATACTTTATTGTTGCATGTTGCACACAGATACTGACCAGCGTTACTGATACACTGTTATTACACTTGTGCTGGAATCATCATCTCTCACCTGTAATACTGATTGCAACTAATGACATTTACCATGGTTTTACCCACTCATAACTTTGCGCTTAGAAGCTCAATAATACCTAAATCTGGTTCCAGTCCAATATGCCAGATGTTGGCTGTCTTGTAACTTATGCAAATAATAGTGCTGAGAGTTTGCGTTTGGACTGAGATCGTTTTCAGAAACACACCCTTACTGGAAATGGACTGTGTGTAGTGGCGAAACTATAGAGGGCGCAAAGAGTGCAACAGCTATGGGGCCTGACCACACACAGCACCCCACCACCACTCACTGTCACTTTGACCCAGTCCCTGGCTACAGCTTTGCTTTATGATGTAGGGACAGTCTTCCATGTGGTACCTGCAGGGGGAGCATATATATATATATATATATATATATATATATATATATATATATATATATATATATCAGTTATGGCGGAGGCCCAAGTTGGCAAGTTTCTATAGGGCCCTCAAAGTCTAGTTATGCCCCTGACTGTGTACACTGAGTTTTACTCTGAATAGCCAGATTTCCATATGTTTCTGTGTTGGGCATCCATACATATGACACGCTTCCAGTCATATGTCAGTCTGGATTATTGTTTTCATGGATTGTTCCTGTATGGGTCTTACATATATAATTGGGAAGATATCTAATGATAACCTCTGCACTTTTTGGGAATCCTCAGAACAAGCCTTCAGCGGACAACAAGAACCGGCACAAAAAGCCGAAAGACATCAAACCGAAGGTGAAAAAGCTGAAATATCACCAGTACATTCCACCAGACCAAAAGGCGGAGAAATCGCCCCCACCAATGGACTCTGCATATGCCCGACTCCTCCAACAACAGCAGCTCTTTCTCCAACTGCAGATCCTGAGTCAACAGCAGCAACAGCACTTCAATTACCAGGGAATGCACCACTCACATCTCAAGTAGGTTCCCAATTCTATTCCATTGATTCCATTGCCATAATAGACTGAGTACACCATCCACTGGTTCATCATTCTGAGTGTATTCCTATAGCAGACCAAGTATTATAATTGACATGTCAACTTATATCAGCGCATGTTACTTCTGCCTTCCAGTCATATTTCTAGATATAACCCATAAAATCCAGATTTATGGTTGTTTGTTTATTGGCCGCACATAGCACTTCATTCTTTGCTTTCAGACATTTCTACGACTTTAAAATTACAATGTTGGCACTTCAAAGGATTATTTTTTTTCCCAGTACATACATTTTTTACAGAGATAAAGATTATATTTAAAATCCCACGAGATGCTTTGTGGGAATATTAATGTATAGATTTTCCATTTCTTTTAAGGCAGCCAAATGATCAAATGACTCGAAATGCCAACACGCCAAACATTCACAGTCCTTCATTGTCTCCAGTTAAGACTACATTTTCTGGCCAGACCAATGTGTCATCTATGAAGCCAGGATTACTGCCCTCTAACCTGGATGACTTGAAGGTGAGTTATAAAGGAATGTTTAACCAAAAAAAGTTATGCAGGAGATTTGGATTTGAATTTTGCAAAGAAAAAGATATATGTTACATGGTTAAATATTGGGCAACTTTATTTCTTTTTAAAGGTCTCCGAGTTAAGGCAACAACTTAGAATCCGCGGTTTGCCTGTATCTGGTACAAAGACATCACTGATGGAACGTCTAAGGCCTTTCCAGGAATGTAGTAATAACAGTGTTCCAACGTTTGGTGAAATCACAACGGTCACTTTCCCGGTTACACCGAATAATTGTCAAATGTCAAATTACCAAGCACATTCATCTTCAGGAGTTATTTCGAATGGATTCTACCAGTTTGGTAGCACNAGTTCTACCCCACCAATATCCCCAGCTTCTTCTGACCTCTCTGTAAATGGTTCCTTGCCTGATACCTTCAGTGATGGGCCAATGTCTTCTCCTCAGTTTGGTCTACACCCTTCACCGATACACTTAAGTGCTGAGGAAAGTCTAATGAGCAGCATCAATAGTGGTAGCTACCAAGCAGAACTGGAAGGCATTGATGNTGAAAAAGACAAAATGTTGGTGGAGAAGCAGAAAGTCATCAACGAGTTGACTTGGAAGCTTCAGCAGGAGCAAAGGCAAGTTGAAGAGCTTAGACTACAGCTGCAAAAACGGAAAGGGAGCTGTGGCACTCAAGACAAAGGACTCCCATCTCATCACTTTTTCAGTGTGCCCATCAAACAGGAAAATGTGTCCAGTTGTCCCTTTGCATCCAAGCAAATGTCTATGAAAGCCCAAACCAATAACACAGAGAAACTGGGATCATGTCCTACGCAATCAATGTCTTGCCTGCTCAATAATCATTGCATGGAGACTTCAAACTCCAACTCTATTATGTCTTCCACGTTCTTAAGTCCTCAGTGTTCTCCACAACACTCTCCACTTGGAACTACAAACAGTCCACAGCACATCAGCCTACCCCCATCTCCCAACAACCACTACCTACTACCCGTATCTCCAAACACCCAAGGAGAAGCACGCAGTGTATCACCACATATCAACCATCGGATTCGCACAGTCCAGGTAACATTTGTGTGTGTGTGTGTGTGTGTGTGTGTGTGTGTGTGTGTGTGTGATTTTTTTCATTGTCACCACATTTATATGATACAGGATTTTTGATAGCAAAATTATTTGACAACTTTTTTACAGTGCAAAAAATTCTGTTAGCAGGTCAAATATTTATAAGGAATTGGTTAGTGGGCATCAAGTAGACAGAATAATTTCAAAAATTCAATCGATTAAAATGGTAAAAAAAAATAGTTAAACATTAACTTTTTATTTCTACAGAATTCTGGGAGTCCTGTTTGCTTTTCTGCAAACCAGAGCACAGTACAGACATCTTACATGGAACAAGCAGAAAACAAACAGACTAACAAAGAGGGAGTTCCTACCAAGAGCCCTCCTGTTATTGGAAAGGTAAAATCTTCAGGGGGAAAATTTAATAAACCAGGAAATTAAACCACATGGCCTCCTGTTGAATCACTCAACTCATATTATTTAGCAGGACAAGATAACAACTACATAACAACTTTATATAGTTGTTATTAGAAATGAGAAATCAATTTAAATTTGTATTTAAATGTTTTGCAATTCATGTTTATAGCATTGTGGAAAGAAAATTTACGTTAACGATTCTATTGCTATATCTTAACTAAGATAAGGGCTTATAAAATTTTAATTTCTATGAAGTTTGTAAACAAAAACTTGCAGGTAGGACTGTTTATCAGGGTTCAAAAATCGCCCCACATATACAAAATCCTATGTAAATTTTAAAAACACCTACAATTTAAATGACACATGGATAAAGCCATGGTGATATTCCTTGTGTTTTGGACCTTTCTTGTAGAAACTAAATTAAAATTAAAAAATTCAAAGAATTATTTTTCAATAAAATATTTTTCTAAACAAAATCATTTGAACAAAAAATAGTATATATACTTTCAATCTTTATAGGGTGAGTGTATATTTAGACCAGTTCTATTTTTATCAAATTTAGATTAAATAAAAAAAGAAAAAATCACATATCTATTTTTTATTTCATATACTGTATTTACTTGCAGATAACTGCTATACAACCAACTGCCCAGACAGGTCAAAAGCTTGCAACCCCAGGTACGACTTTCTCTGACGCAACCTCCTCAGTTTCCAAGCAGCTTCCCTCCTATGAGGATGCAGTCAGACAGGTAAAATGTTAGCGGTCACTTTTTATATTTTCTTTTTTTAGAGATTTTTTTAGAGTTATGTGTGTCCTTAACAGGGTCTTTATTTTAGTACATGCCAAGATATAGAATTNCCAATTAAATGGCAATATTATTTATTTAGTGAATCTCTTAGAATTGGTCCAAAAATGTCACCATGAAATCCAGTGATGTCATTGATAGGTGGTTTGTATGGAACTTAATGTTCATTGTGTGTTCTTGCCAACGTTGGTATTTTTAAAGAGCTAGCAATACCTAACAGTGTCCCAGATGATTATTTAGCTAGCCTACTTTCGAATAACATTAATAAAGATTTCCCATCCTATACCATACTTTGTATGGGCAAACTTCATATGATCGTAAATTTAACATGCCTCCAAGTGTGTAAATGTGATTGAATAGAAACCATTGTACATGAGCGCAAGCTCTGGTTGTGGAAGTAGTGGAAACAAACAACCAATTTGCACGTTCAGGACTGGATACAGTCCTTTTTACATATCAACTCTCTCATGTGGATATTAGCCCTTGCGTACTGTTGTATTCTTACATGCTGATTTTTACAAATACCCTATAACAATTTGATAGTAATGTTCCCTATTGTAATCTGCTCATTNTATAGCAAATCACAAGGAGTCAACAGATGGATGAACTTTTGGATGTCCTAATTGAGAGTGGAGGTAAGAAAGAAACTAAATACCAGAGAAAAAAGGGTGCTTCTCANGTAAACCTTATGTAAACACAATATTTCAATATTCATTGGATCACAGAGAGTTCCGCAAGATCAGTCAAGGAGCAATTACACCTTCAACCAAGGCACTGTATTGAGTTTGCAAACTAGTCTTAGTCAGTTTACATCATAGGTATTTTGTTTCAATGTTGGCCAATCTAAACATCCATATCTTTGTGAATTTCTGCTGGAGACAGGAATTTTTTGACATAGCCACAACATGTCTTTACATTTTCATGACTTCATTCGATTTTTTCATCATATTTCTTTTAGAAATGCCAGCCAATGCCAAAGACGAGAGGCCATGTGGACAGAAGCTCAGTCAACTGAGTGCATCACCTGGGAACACCAACTCATCACCGTCCAACTCTCATCTTCGATATGATAACTGCCCAAGCAATGACAGTCATCTAGAAGTCTTACTAAATTCCCATAGCCCCATTGGAAAACCCACTGAGATACCACTGCTGAAGATTGGAAACGATGACGCACAATTTGAGCGGGTTATGAACGGNTTTCCTGGGAAAGTTAATGAAGATATACTGCCATCCCGAGAAATCCTGGAAACTTCTTTATCTCCCATGGAGACCCAGATGTCCCCATCTTCTGCAGAGAGCACTGCCCTCCAGCATTTGAGTTTTACAGAATCTCCATGGGAAACTATGGAGTGGTTGGACCTAACGCCGCCAAGTTCAGCCGCTGGCTTGGGATCACTCACTGCTACCGGTCCCAACATTTTCAACACTGATTTCCTTGATGTTACAGATCTCAACTTAAATAATGCAATGGACCTGCACTTGGAGCANTGGTAGAAGCCATCTCTGTGGACTTAACAGATGTCAATGCAAAGTACCCTTACCAATGATCAACCTTTTTTCGATGTGAGATATGGGTGTTACACAAGAAGTTTCGAATGATCTAAAGTCATGAAAATCATTATTGCTCTGTGCCATAAATCTAAATATACCTGAATAAAATGCTCTANGATTATTTAATACTGTTCGTCAGGAATTCATAAAGTATAATCTACTTGGACAAACCCCAATTAAGTTATTCCCTTGTTCTTGATGGGTCCACGCAAAGGATGTACAATGTACCATTTGTTTTGAAACATTACTACTTGTGCCTTATGCAGAATTAGGGAATCGCTTACCGTGTCTTTAGACCAAAGATCATTGATGACACCATGCCCTTAAAAGANTATAATTCCAGCTTAATAGCTTTTGGGACATTTGAAGTTCTATAGACTTGTGTTGTGACTTCTCAAAGTTCTATGATGCCAAACAGTCAAACATTTGACATATGCTCCTATCATTTCAGTGACTTATCTAACTCACAGTGTTATACAATTTCCAATGTTTAATTTGTGTATAAAGAAAAATAGGTGATTTCAGATGCATTATCATCAGTGTTTGGCTTGTAGGAACATTGTATAATTAGTCATCCTGTAACTTAAACCTAAGCCCAACGTTAGATAATATTTAACATCACAGCCCATCTTACCCGACAGTACATGTCCAACACTGGAAATCAACCAGGATCCAGTAGATCAAAATATACATTTCATACATGTTGACTGCAGAACGTGATTTCCAGAATGTACATGTGTGTTTGGTATTGGTATACCTGTGGCATTTGTTGGATTGTATAAACTACAGAAAAACGTAAATGAACAGTGTAGTCTGTTGCCCTGGTAAACACAAATACTGTATATATAACACTCCTGTCGTGTGTAGAGGGGTTACAGACTACATTAAAGATGACTTTGTATTTACGCTACTGGAAGAAATGACACACTAATATTTTTATTTTCGACCGTTTAACCCCACTCCTGTGTTTGTTAAGGGGTTAATATGACACAAGCGAACATGTATAATGCAAAAAACAGAACTTCTGCACGATGTTGTATTATTCACACTGTATATATGATATATATTTTTTGTATGTGTTAAAAGTTTTTTCTAAACTACAGGAAGTGTTTATACAAGTGAAGTCGTTACGAACACCAGTTTCTGCATGCTGTATATAAGTAGAAGTAGATGTTTACATTGAAGGCACCATTTTTCTTATTATTGTACTGTACAAATATTCACTGTGCACAGCAACTCTAGAGGATGACCACAAATCTAGTCTAGATATTTTTATTTGTAAGGATTACTTAGAAGCCATTCCATCCAGTTGTAAAAGCCGCACTTTATGTCAGCATAGTTATACCAGCCGTTTGTTGCCTTTTAAAGCTTTCTTTTGTTTCCAACGTGTTTTTTAACATCAAATAAAAGTATATATTTTTATTTATTTTCTTTTTTTTTTTTAAAGCATTTATAGTGTAGAGTTCTAAGGCACATTGGTTATTTCCCAGAACCCTTTGCCTATGGTTTATGCAAATAAAATAAAAATAAAAAAAATAACAATAATAACTTTATGCAATGTCTGATGCTCTTTTTAATGGTTATGACAGTGAAATAAGTGATAACACCATGGCATACACATAGACCTAACACAACTAAGCAGGGAGATTGAAAAGTGGGGATGTTGTCCATAGTAACATTAGATTCAAGATCACACTCTCCAGTATGTAAAATGAAACTGAGAGCTTGAATCTGATTGGTTGCTATGGGCAACATCCCCACTTTTCAATCTTCTTGCAAGTAAATTTAGGCAATAATCTTTTACTAAATCAAATAAAATAATAAAAAAGATGTACATTAAAAAACCTTTAAATAATAAAGCCTCTAAAATAATTAATAATTATTATATAAATAACAGTATTAGATTTTTATATTTAAAAGAACTTTCAGGGGGAAAAAATTGACCAAGCAAAAACATTTTTTGATTATTTTTTTAATTTTACAACTAATAGTTTAATAAGTCTTTATGTTTTTTAAATACACATTTTCTTTTTTTATTTGCTTTTTCATTTTATTTTTGATACTTTTTCCTTTAATTTTTGTTAAATACATTTTATTCTTATGCTTTTTCAAATAGATGAATTGATATCTGAGGCCTTGGGGGAAAAAAAGCATTTTGCATTTTTATTGTTTTTATATAAATTNAAGACATTAAACCTTTATGTATTATATTTTTGAGAGTCATAAGTAGCTGATCAGGACTAATAATTCNGATCCACTGTGGCAATATTATCAAATTAATTAAAAATCTGAAATCCAAAGTTTGGATATTTCATTGTAAAGAACATTTTATGATTTTTGACCAAGGGTAGAATTTATTTATTCCATTTATTTAAAAAAATAAATTTGTGTGTTCTATCAGAATTTTAATGTCGTTATATTGACTTTCAGATCCAAATTAACCAAGACACAAATAATAATTCAGATTAGAGAAAATAAACAAGGATTCATATATTTTTAGAAAATACTCGAATATCTCTTTAGAGATTAAAATAATAAATTATTTCTAGCATTATAACGCAGTTTTCTTTGTTACAGTACACAGCAGNTAATTCAATAAACATTCCCCAAATTTTAACCACCAAGAGGACATATTTATGTATTCTACTGTAGCTGTCAGGGTGTTACTGGAATTAAACACAGTAGGTATGTTACATTATATACTAGGGGACCAAGTCCTTCTTGGATTTAGTGGTACTTTTAATTGAGAAAAAATTCACATCACCCAAACCCTTAGCCGCCCCACTTTTTCATTTTAAATGGTTGTGGGGAATTTTTGTATCACATTTATTGTATTTTTTACTATTATAGTTTGATGTCAAGTGTGTTGTATAAGTCTAATTCACTGCATGTAAACATTAGATGGCCAATAAAAGCGTTTGTGACTTTTCAAGTCATCAGTTTCCAGGAGCCCTGTTCCCTCTACTATCTTTCTATAGATTGGTTATTAATATAGTTCTGTAGATTGGTTCACTCAACTGTGGGTGGATACAGAGACCCTGGAAGATGCTTTTTAAGTCATCAAATTATATTCCATTTTAGCAAAAGAAAAACAATAAAAAAAAATTAAGGATTTTGTTTGACTGTGTTGTAAAGGATTCAATTTATGCTACCCAATTTATATCACAAATTGACTGTTTCTACCCATTGATTGGCTAATGCCCTAGTTGCAAATCAGAGGTGCTGTGTAGGGTGAAAGGAGGGGCTGCTGAAGAGATAACCATGGGCAGGGGCAAAACGTGGCAGTATCATAGCTAGGAGGTGGGGATCTGCATGGGTGGGGCAGTGTGGGGTAAAGCGAAGCAGTGCCGCAGGGGCTGGCCTGATGGGATGAGGCAGGGAAGCAGTGCTACAGGGGCCGAGCTGAGCTGGCTGCGATAAGATTGACAACTTATACAGTGTCGGCACTCCACGAATGAACATAGAGCTGATCGCAATGTATTTATGAACTGCGCTCAGCATTCCTTCATGGAGCACTGAGCACTGTTTAAATCTGTCAATCTCTTACAGCTTGTTTAAGGTCAAGGGGAATTGTTATAACATGTTTACATAGCTCTTTTGAAGTGATGGAAATNTATGGAAAATATAGTCTGATCTAGAGTTCTAGATTAGCAGCAAAAACAGGGACATCTGGACAAACCACTTTACAATGTCAGAGATAACTTGGACAGTAGTTTTTGCAGGCAGGTAAAATACTTTAGTTAATGCACCCTAATTGAACAAATTTTAAAACTCTCATTTTTTATTTTGAGTTGAGCTGCAAAAAGGCTCAACTTCAATTATGTTGACCCTTCTTAAATTGTGTACCCCTCCCCCCCCTGCAGCTCAGTTTGGTTTTGTCCAGGCCTACATTTGCACTTATTTTCCCCTTACTCTAAAACTCTGGATCAGCCCCTTCATCTTTACCCTTCACTCTGAATCTTTAATATTTACTAAGTTCTTGCTTCTACGAAATTAGAGAAATTGAACTATATGTCAGCTGTGAAAAACAACTTACCAATGTATTGTGTTCTTATAAATCCAATCTCAAGGACTGAGCAGAACGTTGATTCCAGTTCATAGTAAGTGTGTACCTTTATACTGTCAGTGATGAGAGGTACAAAATGAAATGTAATACATTTTAGAGGGGACTACTTTGTGCCTTAACTATTCATATTTTGCTTAATTCTTCCGGTTAGTAAAAATTTTAACAATAAATTCTAGGGATTTCCTAATGCCTTACTCTGTAAAGAAAAAAATCTATATTTTATGCAATGGTGTTGAACAACAAAAAAAAATTGTATATTTTTCCAGGTTTTGAAAGTTCAAATTATGTAAAATATGTTATGCCTTTTTTGCAAAAATCTACAATTCCATTTTTTTTGTTAATAAAAAGTTATAAAAAAATAAATTGCTTTTTGGATTTCTTGAAAAGTACTTTATTGCTACCAAGATAAATCATTAACATAAAACATTTAAAGTGACATAACACATTCNGTACATTCACATTAGTCACACCCGGAACAGATACTTATAATATTAGAATGTTGAACTTGCCATGGAAGGTGAAATGCGTGAAATATTTTAGATACAATGAAAAATTTACCATGAATGCACCAATTTCTACAGGACTGGCGGACAAACATATTCATGTAATAATTTTTAATGATCATAAGTAAAATAAAATAAAAAAAAATATTAAAACTAATATGAATAATGCATATACGCTATGTCAAAAAGTGTGAGAAACAAGACTGGACATGCGCTGGAGTGGACTATATGTAATGCTTTTGTCTACAGCTGACTATAGAGACATAGATCTATAGGCCTTAGGACAGTGGTTCCCAAATGGTGTGCCTAGGCTCTCTTGGGTGCCGCGACGCTCTCATTGGGGTGCCGCGGAATGTTCTTTCCAACNTGGTGCCACGTTGCTAGTGTTACTTAGAAGCACACTTTGTACAAGAGCTACACTATATGCCATTCCCATTTTCACTTATAATTAAAACCCAACTATAATTATGTATTAGTATAATCAGAATCCTGCCCATTTTTAGTAACCAATATTAAC
>JABWIB010006708.1:0-26281 GCA_016617825.1 Platyplectrum ornatum
TGAAAAAAAATACAAAAAATATGTCATTATAATTATATAAATTATCATTTTGCTATAGAAAATAACACATTAGATTTGCTTAACTGCGTTCATTCTGTTTTACCTTTTTCATTTACACGTATTAGAGCCTAGTGACACAAGCTTTACTGATCTACTTGTGTCTTAGGGACCGTCGTATAAACATATTTGCAGCTTGATGCCGGAGTCTGAAGTTTCTGCTTTGTGTTGTTTAAGGGATAATTGGTGTCGTTGTTGCTACTGGATTTATTAGACATCGCAGTACAAATCGCAGTGATATTTAAGTTCATATATTAACACGTTTACTCCTGACATTTGGAAATAACTGCTTTCCAGCTGTTGTCTTTTAACATCAGCCAAATTTAGTACGTTTGGTATTAGCTAGTAGGAAGAACTTGCGTTCTGTGATTTGATAATATCAGAGTTATTCTGCTTCATTGAGGTTAACAGCTTCTGTAGTTTTACATGAATGTGCCTTCATCTTCTATTTAATGATGATGAATATTTGTGATTTAAGTAATGCCACAGCATCTTCCACACCATTTGTTCTGATGAATACACATCATGGGAAAACCTACAGTATGTCATTTTAATTGCCTGTATTAGATGCCACCATGTACTGTAGACTCAGCAGTTCTGCTGTAGACCATTACTCCTTATCTGTTGTCTCTAACTAACATCTGGCAACAATTAATGATTGGAAGCATTTGAAATATAGGTAAAAAACCACAAACTAACAAGGAGTAGAATACAAGAGAGTATAAAATATAAAATAAGCGCTCTTGTTTGTTACTTCTTGTATACTGATAAAAACAGATTTACAAAGATACAATATACATATATATATATATATATATATATATATATATATACATAGACCTGTGTATGTGTGGACCATTAGTGGCAAATATAAATAAAAATGACCATTGTAGTAACAAAACAAATGCTTGTATATAGATATATGTGGATATTATAGTACTAGAAGGCGTACCGCACTTTATATATGTTATATGCTTTTTCTATGGATCTGTGTGCAGCATTTTAATTGTACTGTACTTCCCTCCACTCATATATANATATAACTGTTTGCAACATTAGGTTAGAACAGAAATCCAATTAAATCTTCTTTACATCTCTGTGGTAGGCAATAAAATGAATTGGTAATACATGTAGTATTGTTGACATGGAAACCACAGTTGCATGGCCCATGATTTAGCTAGTAGATATAATTTTCTTAATCTTAATCATTAGATTAGCTCCCTTATGCCCCTCTGCTATTATATTATTCTAAGTCTTGTCTATATTATTAACTAACTGTGAAAGACATAATGTACAATCATCAGATCCCAAAAATACCCCTTTATATACACCCTGCTGTTATATTACTATAAATATATATATATATATATATATATATATATATATATATATATATATATATATATATTGTACCATCCCAAGACTCCTAATATATCCTACATGTTCTTTAAATAATGTGACAACTCTAGACACTTAATATACCGTTAATATATGCCACGCCACATATCCAGGACTGGACTGGGATTAAAAATCAGCCCTGGCATTTTATGCACAAAGGCCCACCTAGAGCTATCCACCAATCAGACTGCTNATAGTTATCCTCTTTTTTTTCTAACCGACATCCAGTCAGTGTCAGCACACTGATTGGTGGATGACTGAAACTCACCAGCAGCACTTGGTAGCAGCCCATCACTCCAGTGGCCCATCTGGCATTTGCCAGAAGTGCCAGATGGCCAGTCCGGCCCTGCACATATACATTATACAGTATAGTGTNCTAACTCCACAGTCTTAATATACCCCACATGTACTTTATACTGAACTCAGGACAGTTGGGAGGTATGCATGTTGGAGGTCCTGGTACTTTATATAGTTGTCCAGGTCCCCAGATACCTTACCTTATATACACCACATGTATTACAAACATTTGAAAACCGTACTGTGTTGTCACTGCATGTTATAAAACCACTGGCATACTCAGGAAAAGATTTGGATTCAGTAAATAAAAATATCATTAGAGATAGCCTTCAGATGGAATACATGTCTAATCAATGCTGTTTGTCCTACAAAATGTTATTGATTTTTAGATTTCACAACATATCATCGGCTGCTGTGATTTGTTTACGTTGGTCTCATCTCTTGAATACACACGCTTTAACGCTATAGCCTTGCTCAATAGCACGTGATCCATTAAATGTCTGAAAAATAGATGAGCATGCACCAGAGTTTACTGTTGGTATAGATTGTATTGACTTTTTTTTCCTAGCCATGTACACAATCATTAAATCCACACAAGTGATGTAGAGGAAGACAGAAGGATTGGAGATTAAATTATGAAAGAGAAATGAATATATTTGTTTTTGAGTGAAAAAAGTCTTTATTTTCACTTGGTATAACTGCAGTCTAATAATGCTACAATGTTGTGGTGCATTGTATAATGTGTTAATAGCTAATAGATATGTAATGCGATAAGTTACAGTACTATTTCTATTGATGCTGCTATTACTGCTAATGCACTAATGACTTACTCAAGAGTGGGCAAAACCAAGTTGAAGTTGGAGTTAAACTTCATTAGTTGCAGGGGAGGTAAACTTCATTAGTTGCACACAGTATTAGAGTTGAGAGATGATGTTTCCAGCACAAGTCTAATAACAGTGTAACAGTAACGCTGGTCAGTATCTGTGTGCAACATGCAACAATAACGTATTCTCCCTGCATGCAAACAACTGTAATACTGTATACAAGTAATGAAATGTACCTTCCCTGCAATTCAACATGGATGGTTATGCCCTCATAAGTTCATTAGTATGTAAATCTGGTTCATTCATATCAGTGGTAGCTTATGCAGCACCACCTTGTGGCTATGAGTTGTCACTGCTCTGTTCTGTGTACAAATCGGACCGGAATTTCATTTCACAGTGGCAAAAGAGGCACATGCTAAATATTGTCTGTGGAAGCGGCAGGACCCTACCATAACTTTTACATTTCAGCACCATGGAAACTGGGTCAGTATGGAAATGTGGATCATGTGCAAGAACATTGCCGGGTCCTGAATCTATGATTAACACAATCCCCTCCTTCCACCTTGCATACCTGATGTACACTTCCCTTCCCTCCACAGAAAAGGCTTCATAACTTTGGGCAAAACCATGTTGAATTGCAGGGGAGGTAAATTTCATTGGGAGCGGTGTATTGTCTGTGTGCAAAATGCAAAAACTTTATTTTTGCTTTTTGCACACAGACACTACACCGCTCCTAATGAAATTTACACACATTAATTGTTATTATTAGTATTAGTAGGGATATTATAATTTTTATTATTGGTTTGTATATCCATATATATATATATATATATATATATATATATATATATATATATATATATATATATATATATATATAAAATATACCATTTTTGTTTATTTTTTCGCATTTATTGAACATTCCTTTTAGATATGGGGAGAATTTTTTAGGAGGTAAATAGGCATCATTTGAAGTGACACTTGACAATATTTTGTCTTGATATGCCATCAGTACCAGCCATGGTAAAAGGTCAGGCAATGTCATTGGCTTTTCATGTGGATGGCTTCATATAGTTCTGCAATCCTAAAACACCCATCTGCTGTCATTTCCCTGAGCATCTGTTTCTGTTATTTAGAGTATCTGCATACCTTGCCAAAAGCATTCAAAGAAAGGAAGATGTGCAAGTTAAAGCAGCGCCATAGCAAGAATATTACTGTGGTACAGTGAAATATCTCCGAGGCGAAGGCACGCACATTGAAATGCCACTTCCTGGCTCTGCAGAAAAGTCCTAAGCCTCCCTAGGCTGTGGCTTACTGCTGCCATTGCTCTTTTGTCAAGGAACAGATTTTCCTTATCTCAGAGATGCCATTATTTATTACTACATGTGCCCGTGGTGTTTTGTTTGCAAGACCTCTTCCAGACGGCGACCTCCCCTTTTGTTTTCCCCTGTTGTAACTAGCCACGCAGAACGTTCCCAATCATGACCCGACACAGATGCGAGGACAGCGGAATTGTCTGGTGTCTGCAGAATACTCTTCAAGGTGTAGTAAACACATTAAAGTCATAATAACGACTATTAATAAGTAGGATGAAGTAATTATATCCCAATGTATAAAATCCCANTGGTGGCTGCGTGGAGATTTACATAGCGCATATTTTGTCAATGCCCCGGCCCAGTATAATTATTCCAGAACAGTGCATAAGCCTTACCACATATGTATGTGGGGTCCTCTAAATCTCTTCGCTCACAGCCAGGGCTACTATCAAAAATGGTGGAAGGTCCAGTGCTAAAATAGGCATCGACCTCTATGACAGCGCTTAGAGATAGAGTGTGGTGGACCCATTGAATGGAATTACAGCAGACTGATGTTCATGGACGGCTTGTTTGCCATTGTTGTGGTGGTCTCTAGGAAAGCCAACTAACTGACAGTAGCCCTGGGCTCAGCAATGCCTCAGCCCCTGCTCGGGATATTGTTACTGCAGATACCCACCCTGGTGGTGGCACCTGCTAACTACCATAAGACTGCCATGTTGTTCCANTGCCAAGATGCTTTATGTAAATGTGTCAGTTCTCCATACCTCTTAGTGTTTCCGAGTTTGCTAAATATTATCAGGGCTCTAGACATGATCCATAATTACACAGTGGCCACAGAGTGTGGAAGTCGGACAAATTTCCAATGAGGCGTGCATGTTTCCTGAAATAATCCAGATGTTCCCAGGCGGAATCTCTTGTGCACGGAACAGGTTTCGCTGCTGGGCTGGTCCTTCAGATTTAAGAGCGTCATGTATCAATGTAGAGCTTGAATCTGATTGGTTGCTATGGGCAACATCTCCTCTTTACAATCTTCCTGCTTAGTAAATTTAAGCCGTGGTCTATGTAGTGACTTTCCAACCCAAATTGCAAAATAAGTCCTTGCCCAGTCAATCAGATTGTAAATACACCGAGGTATGACAATCATGTACTGGGACATGAGTGGCTTGAGACTCAGCAATTTATTGCAAAATGCCTCGATGAATTATTTCTCTTTGCTTTTAATGTGATTAAATGATTATAATAATGGGACAATGCTTCATAAAGAAAATGTGTTTTTGTTGCTCTCTCTGTCTTATTAATTCCTAAATAATAATGCCATGGGGGAGCTAAGCTAAAGGGAATTTCCACTAAAATCTGGATACAATGTGTCCATTATGTCTTTGTTCCGATCGGTAATGCAGGCATTATTTGTGACAAACCGCGTGAAAGCTATCTACCAATGCGAAATGAAGATTGCACAGGCTGTTAGCTGTCTGAAGTCCCAATCCACAGTCCACATTTCCTATCAGTTCCTCGATGATTGTTCTTTATACTAAGGACTTTACAATCTTAGCAACATTTTAAGATAAGATGAAAATCCCAAAAGGGAATTATTGTCCTCGGCTTTTCAGAAAGTGCAATTCTTCAGATTCAAATTCTGGGTAACTCCTTGTGGAATAGCTGCCATCAGTGTGGTATCGTGGTGAATGAAACAAAGGCTTCATTACTTGAAATCCCCGGAAGACGCGTTGGCCTTTAGATTTTCATTCCTAGAAGTTTTTCTGGGACAAACTTTGTCCATGGATATTTAAACGTGTCTTCCGATATAAGGGTAGACCTGAGCAAAACCATATTGCAGTGTGGGGGGTGGAAGACATGTCTTCTGCAGGTAGTGGAAACACTATTTCTTTTGCACGCAGAACTTAGAACCGGGTGCAGCTGCAAATCCGAGATTGCAGTGAGATTAAAAAGTGGGGATGTTGCCCATAGCAACCAATCAGATTTGAGTTCACATTCTCCAGTGTGTAAAATGAAATTGAGAGCTCAAATCTGATTGGTTGCTATAGGCAACATCTCCACTTTTCAATCTCACTGCAATCTCACTGCTTAGTAATTGTACCCCCTGAATGCGTATGTGCAATTTAAAATGTAAAAAACAGCACTCAGAAAACTCGTTACTTTGTTACTCGCTACTTCCAGTACTTTCTTACACTAAATAAAAGTTTCAGTGAATTGACTTAAATCTACTGCAGACTAACCTAACCCTCCTTTGCAGACTAACCTAACCCTCCCAATTCATTACCCTAACTCTAATNCTCCCCTCCACCAGCCTAATCTTAACCTTTCCCTTCCAGGAACCATCCACTCTCTGCAGCCTAAGCCTAACCTTCCCCTTCTATGAATCATCCCTCCCCATTGCCTAACCCTAACCCTTCCCTTCTATTAACCGCTTCCTCCTCGCAACTTAACCCCAAACATCCCATTCCTCGCCACTGCCGAACTCTCTTCTAATAACCGCTGCATCCCGTAGCCTAGCAATAACCTCCATCNCCTCCGTTCCATAGCCTTCATCGGAAAAGACTCGGGTAACTTGCTGAAACAGACAGCATCAGCATATGTATCGGCATATTACTGTATGCTCCCTGCCAATGTTCCTTACCTTCCAACAAACAAACTGCAACTCAGCAATAGATAGAGATACAGTGTCGCCCAGAGCTGCTTGTGTGCAATAATTATAATTATTAGCTCAGTAGCACACGCGCTATACATATATTATGCTATAATTGTAGACTGTTTGCCCCCAAAGTGTACGGCTCTTGTTAATAAGTAACTTTCTAATTGTATTTGAAAATAATATAATTGTAATTACAATTTTTTATCTGGCTTTATTATAGAGGCGCCATAGCCGTCCTCTCTCTGTTTTTTTTTTTCCAGACAGTAATTTGTTTGAACAGAAATAAATAGTGTGGTCTATCACAAGAGCACAACCGGCTTTGAAATGGAAGAAGTTCACTTTTGGAGACTCCATATAGCAAATCCTCCATTCTGACCTTCCTTTAATAAGGGATGATAAAGTTGATTGACTGCGTTTGTCAGTCAAACAAAAAGATTCAATTCAAGAGTTTGACCTTTTTTTGCCTTTTGTGGCTTCCCTTTAGCACTCGCTGTTATTAGTTTGCTGTGAAGGGAACTGTCTAGAAGTAACTGAAAAGCGGAAAGCCTAACAATGCATTTCCATTCCGAACACATGTATTATGATGGAGCTTTTGTTTTTAGATAACACAATAAAACAACTCTACAGTGAGACGTTTATAGAGATTGGATTTCCGGGCACAGGATAAAATAATGGTCCATGCAGTTTAGGTATTTACCTAACTGAAAAACTAGCGCATGTTATTTACTCTCCCTTACTTATGTACTCTACATTTCATGTACGCTTTACTATTTATTGTTTTTATTATTTTTACCACTATTATTATTACCATTATTTTAATAATAATTTTTTTTTTTATAAAACCAATATTCTATGCACCATTATTCTCCGCACCAATTTACAATCTCAGCATAGGTAACATTAGCCCTCCAGATATTATGAGACTATGNGGGATGTTGCCTGTAGCAACCAATCAAATTCAAGCTCACATTCTTCAGACGGCCCAAAGCTAGGCCAGACCGTCGACCACCTATGGCCCCTAGAGCAGAACCCATTGCCAGTGCAGTCAGCTATGCTGTGTATTTGAGGCCCCCAACCACTCCGATTCCCAACTGCCATTGCCTGATAGGCTACTGGGTTCATGACTGGCAATGACCCATGGTAGGGGAGAATTGGAGTGGGGGGGTGGGGTGATTACTGGTGGCAGGGGATATCTCTATCCATCCCCCATGGTGGGATTATTAAAGAGCTAAACCATTAGGGGTGTGACTGTCAGTGTGACTGTCTATGTTTTTGGTTAAATATATTACCAAGANAGAAGAGACCCTATCTATAGCTAATCCGTACCCTGNTAGCTAAAATTTACATANCCATNNCCTCCACAGTGTCATCAGGGATTTATAAAGTGCATTCTCCTTATTAGAAGCATTGTAAAATATGATGTTTTCATCTATGCTGGTTTTTCTGAAGTTTGGTTCTCTGTAGTGCGTCTGTTGCTATTGATATTGCAGTTTTTAGGTGCTTTTAAGATTTCCCCCTTCCCCCGTGCGCCAACGAAATATCTTGTAGGACAAAATGGCTGACAAGATGTTTCGGTCTTTGAATATCCTATGAATGTAAGAGGCCACGTTTCTAGAACTAACTCTGCTAATTTATCTGTAAGATGTATAGACTGCCACCATTTTTTTCGTAGTCCTTCATTATTGCTTCAACAACTGCAGCACACGAGAACTGCTTATAATTCCGTCACAAGCGCAATTCGCAACCAAACTTTGACCCGCGTTTTATTTTCACCTCCTTGCATTTCCCCAGCTGAGATGATTTTTACTTGACAACAAATAGATGTCTTCAATTAGGCTTTATGTACATCATTTGTTCACGTTTTTATCACTAGTGACAAGCAGGACNATTGCCAAATATCTAGAAACGAAAGCGTTCGTACAGACAAATATCACAGAAGGAATTTTATATGGAAGATGATAGCAGACAGATAGTTTAATTTGTACATTGTATTGCCTCTTCACATTTTAGTGTAGTGCATTCATTTGATGGATAATGTAATACAAAACAAGATTCCCTTGAAAGATATAGTTTATTAGGATTAATTTTGCAAGTAAATCTATGTTAATCCAGAGAGACAGATGCCTTGGAACAATATCCGAAGCTGCTTTAACACTTTGGGATTTTAAATCCTTTCTACACTTTATTGTTACCTAAAATGAATNTAAGCTTCGGAGATGTTCCTTTTATTGGATATTTCAGATGAATGCAAAAATAACTACACGTAAGTGCTATACAAACAGAAAATAGGCCAGGCGCACTTACTTCTCAGGTTGTACTATACTGCGACTTATAAAAGACTTATACCATTAGTCTACACAAATGTGAGTTATGCTTATCTGGTTATTACTCCCTCTGTGTGTGAGCAGAAGACTAGAGGATTCTGGAAAGTGAGTATTAATGCGAAAATAACTTTATTCTAATACAACTCCATATGGTGAAAGAAGATGCACATGTAGGCATTGTCTGACACTGTTTCTTGTTTCATAGACTGGTGTATCTAGTTTAATATATTTCACAATGGACAATACTGAACACTTCAGTACAATGTTATACAATACGATAAGGTCAACTCAGATGATAGCTCTCACTTACCTGTTACATAGTAAAAAAAAAATGCTTATCAGACTAACATGGCAAATGCCATTATATCCTCATTTCTCTGATTCCTCTGTGCTGCCTTTTAATGAAAGGACATAAAGCATTGTTACTGATGNGTTCCCTTTAGTGTAAATATATTTTGAAGTAGAAGTAGTGGGTTTCCCACAGAAGCTAGTCATTATTTTAATTAAACCATAAACAAAATTCTAGTTATAGCGATATAGCTATTAACACTGCGTGATTTACACAGGCAGTATGGGATTTAATTATCACACATACGCACACACACATGCATACACTGACATACATACACACACACACACACAGCTGCTACCATTACTATTGTGGTACAGAAAAAAAGTTTGGATGGGATCCCTTATGTGTGATCACCTTATTACACCTTATAACTACTCCCACCTACACAGACTGACTTATGACGCCAATGAACCTGATCCAGAATTTCATTCTCTTGAGCAAGTGGGCAAAACCACGTTGAATTGCAGGGGGGTAAAATGAATGTCAGTGTTTGCATGCAGGGAAAATACTTTGCTTTTGCATATAGCGCAAAGATACTGACCAGCGTTACTGTTACACTGTTATTAACTGATGAAATTTAACTCCCCTGCAATTTAACATGGTTTTGCCTACTTGCTTCAATAGTAAGTCTGAATCCAGTCCATTGCTCTTAATCTGGTTGGTCATAGAATATATATCATTCCACAGGATTAACATTCAGTAATAACCTTGAAAATGTATTAGACCTAGAAAAATCCTTTGTTTAATGTGTGAATGTGATATATCTGTAAAGTGTAAAATGTGCTTTTTAATAAGTTATCTGTATATTTACTACTATTTTTCCTTTAGATTCCATCTTAGCTGTACCAGGTTTGTGAGTTATATCCATGTTAAATATTTAAGATGTTGATTTAACGTGAAGATTGACAGCACAGAGGCTGCAACCTTCCAATGTGAAGAACAAGATGGACACAAAGATTTCAGAAGCATTTAAAAGTTCTTCTCTGCTCAAGATTCTAATTAATAGAGAATAAAGCTATACATGATGTGCCAACTCCAGTGTCCTCCAAATAGAACATTACCTCCTCTGTTTTCACGTTCACTAACAGACTTCCCTGAGTAGTAACACGACTGACCCTGCTCATTAAGGAATATTTCATTTACACTTGCACCAGTTTTACTTTTGACATTAGGATGCTGTCGCAGTAGCAGCGATTCTAGAATCTGAGCACAGCAGATAGAACCTTTTTAGAACATACAATATAATTATGCAGATCGGAAGTTTTATTTATCGATCGAGGGCAAAAAAAGTACATATTTGATCTTGTAATTCCCAGATTAGCATTACACACAGCGGTCGCAGGTTGTTTTGTGCTGAAGGTAAAGATGATTTATGGGTGAAACCTTAGCATTTTGGAAGGTGATTGAAGAGATGTATTAGACAGTTGCATTACCCAAACGCCCTTGAATGGATGCCGTAATGTGGATTTTTCAATTTTTTCAGAGATTTATTTGTATTGCCTTGTTTTGCTTCATGCATTTATCTTTGCTAATGTTTATAAAAATCACCATTATATGATCAACCGCACCAATTAAGGATTCCAGCGGGGTACATACACCTGTAATGAAAACCTAATTAGGATGATGCTCACTCCAGTTCGATCAATACTTGAAAACAACTGAAATAACTTTTGTCAATCCTTTTTCCATGCTGAGTTCCAATTCTCCTCTTTTTTATTATTATTATTATCTCTTATAACTTGCAAATGCAATTGTACCATGTGATTTTTTGAATCTTATGGATCAGAATTATTTTTTTTCTTCAAAGAATTAATTAGTTCTCTTCTTTTTTTCATTACATGGATGGCTTGGTAATAACATCCAAAGACGGTATTCTGATTCATAGCCTATTTTCTTTTTTTTTATTTAAACAAAAACGGACTAACCTGGACTAAGAGGTTGGATATATCCTGTTAAATTAAATATGTGACATATGAATATGTTTAACTAGATAATAAATACCAAACAAAAAAACACGCTGCTTATTTCGTGTAAAGCCATTATATGATGCTTAAATATGTCTTTTTGGGTCTGTCTATAACATAATTTTAATAACCTAGTTCAAGTGCAGAACTCTAATTTTCCATTAACATAAGAATAATTTTGTTTGCTAAAATAAAATAAATGAATGAATGAAACATGATATGTTCTAGGTACAATTTTTTAAAAAATCCAAATTTCAAAAAGTCATGTGGCAACTGTATAGCTCAAGCTTTAAGTATTAACTTTTAACCTTTGACCTTACAGATTTTAACCAATGAAATGTCTCTTTAAACTTTAAAGGAAACAATGATAACGAACGCCTGGCGATTGCTAGACAGCGAATTCCATATCGACTTGGTCGAGTAGTTGATGATTGGCTACTCGACAAAGGTAAAAAACATTGATTAAAACTTCAAATAAAAATAATTTGAACATAACCAAGTAGTATTTGATTGTAACTCTAATAAACTTTAAAAAATAAATTTTCAGTAAAACTAAATTAAAAACATTTAAAACTGTAAAATCTAGATAGTAAGATTTTGCATACAATGTATAATAATTTTATTACCTGTCTAGAAAATTAGATGGTTAATAAACGCACCCTGTTAACTTAAGGTTAAAGGGACTGTAAATATAATCCACTAACCCAATCTATGAAGGCACTCATAGATAACTTTAACCAAATATTCTAAATTATTCATAGACTATTTTTCCTGTTCCCGCATCTAAATTATTAACTAAAATATGTGCAGTTTTCATACCTTTTTTTATGGACCTGAAAAAAATATATTGGTTTAAACAACAGGTATTTTAAATAGTGGGCATTATGAATTGCCAATCAAAATGAAGTCCCTTTAACATTAGCATCCTTTCAAGGAATTCATTTGAACAAACCTTAATTAAAACAGAACTTAAAATTGTGTGCATGCTAATCATTTGCAGAGAACGATCTGCGTAAAAAATGTATCTGTGATTTCATAATACTGGCAATGTTTTAAGAAATTTTGTGTTGAGAAACTGTGCCATATTTTCACCATTGGTATGTGTATCATTCCTGAAGTCAATTTTACATCAGAAAGATTATATTTTAATTGATAGTCTTGCTGAATGCCAATCAGAGCTATTTTACACCCTGACGGTATAATGAGGTGTTTCTTTTATGAACCAGTGGTGAAGCAAACAAAATTGGATATTCGAATGCAAATGACTTTCATAACTATATATGTTGTGATATTGTTTGTGTTCATTTTATTTCTAATTTGAATATAAAAAAAAATCTGAAAATTAAGGCTTATGATTTAAAACTTTATATTATTATTATTATTATCATTACTAAAATCAATAAAAAATAAGTCATCAATAAAACCTTTGATTGGCCGTTTAGCATTTGAAATCTTTACTGATAGGCCTACGCATCACAGTCATTTCATTAAAAGCAATGAATTATGAGCAAATCTGAGACTTATAATTTATTGCAATCACCATTCATGTCATAACAATTTGTTACTCATCCTCTTTTAGAATATTGAGTTCACAGTCAACATTTTTGCATGTATGTAATATTATTTTTGCAGGACGGCAGCTCACAATCTTCAATAGCCAGGCAACCATTAAAATTGGTGGGAAGGATCGAGGACATCCGTTCCAGGGCCAGCTTAGTGGCCTCTACTATAATGGCCTAAAAGTTCTGAACATGGCAGCTGAAAGTGATTCGAACATCGTAATAGAAGGAAATGTGAGACTTGTTGGTGATGTGCCTTCATCTATGACCACGGAGTCAACTGCTACAGCCATGCAGTCAGAGATGTCCACTTCTATTATGGAAACCACCACCACATTGGCCACGAGTACTAGAAGAACAAAGACGCCTACAAGGGAACCAGTTGGTCAGGTTAGTACACTTGTATAACAGATGGTATAGTAAACATTCATGCCATCCTAAAAATCTATCTATCTATCTATCTATCTATCTATCTATCTATCTCATATCTATCTATCTATCTATCTATCTATCTATCTCATATCTATCTATCTATCTATTTATCTATCTATCTATCTCATATTTATCTATCTATCTCATATCTACCAATCAATCAATCAATCAATCAATCAATCTATCTATCTATATCTATCATTTTGTGTACTTTTTATTTCATATCTNTCTCATATCTATCTATTTATTTCATATCTATCTATCTATCTATCTATCTAGATCACATTGATCTATCTATATCATATTGATCTATCTATCTACCTATCTATCTATCTCGCTATACATCTGTCCATACATAAATAGAAACCTGTATGTCTGTATGATTTCTATATATTGTAAATATGAATTTGTATACTGTATATAATTCTGAGCATGCTATGTAATTTCCTCTGTTTGATTGCTTTTGGAATTCCAATCGGAAACGTGATCAGAGAAAGGTTGGTGAGATTTGGTGAACTAAGCTGTTGACCCTATTTAATTTGAATACTTTCTTAAGGTAAACGTACCTCTCGTTAAGGTAAACGTACCACAACACAATGAAATGTTAAATGTTTCTGATTTAATGTTTAAATGTTATACACTGTATTGTGCTTTGAGGCCACTTGTGTCTATTCATTGTGTAGGCACGGAGACACTGACTGTGTGTGTTCCATTCTGTTTTTCTGTATAACTATATTTCTAGTCATTAGACTCTGCTAAACATTTGTTCTTGGAAACACACAACATGCTCTGTATATGCTTGAATAACGTCTTTTATCCTGTGCTTCCAATTAATTAGTGACCCAGTTCTGCGAGCTTAGATATGAGGGTAGATACTCAGCAATGTCCGCAGCAGGCATACTTGTCATTCGTTACAAACTGTTTCTATAAATGGTTTACGGAGAATGGCTTCTTTACTACAAAAGAGGAATTCTGCTGTTGTGTTTTGTTTTCCTCAGTCAAAATGAGCTTTCAATGATAACACTGAGCCACTTAAACAGCAATTGCAATATACCCTAGGGTAATTGAATGTTTTGGAACAATGGAAGCACGTTTTTGGCCAAGAAGAATGAAACTGGCTTTCCGTAAAACATAAGCATGGTTGGTAATTCTATAGGGCAGAATATGGGTGAAATCATTATTTACGTTAAACCGGAAAACGTGATAGAACATGTAGAAATATATTGTCACGACAGCTTGGTTATTTTGCCTTACAACCTAAACGAAATAAAGACAGGCATCTGAAAAAGCACAATACTGTTACCAATTTCACTCTGAGGTCCCCAGATTTCCCTGTACCAGGTGACCTATATTCGGCATGCTTTTTATTCCACAATCATGCAATCGGTCTTCAGAAAGGATTCCATTAGGATGAATAGAGGCACTGGCGTGCCAGAGATTTATTTTTTATTCATCATACAGTTTTTTTTTATTTTTTTTGTAAACAGTTCAGGTTGATTAAAGTTGTATTACATATACAAGAAGAAGATATTAAGCCTGATTCAGAGTTGGCTAGTAAAATAAGACAGCTGTCATATGGAAAAACGTGCAAGTAATAGGTTCTGACCAGCCTAAGTGCGCCTAGATCCATCTCCAAGTGTGTTGCATAAATTATTGAGGCATAATAAATATATGACATTTTAGGGTATTGGACATTAAACTGCAATTGTGATCAAATTAACATGGACTAAATATGGTGCCACCCAGAACCATATCAACCTCAGGGAAACCAGGGCTTCTACACATATTCTAATGGCTGCTCAAGTAGACGTCAGCCACATCTGATAACAGATGTGGTGGTGTCACTCAGATAAACTATATTCGTTATACAAGGCTCCAACAGGACCAAATCCATTTCTGTGAATGATGTGACGTAACCTAAGCGATCTTATCATTTATTGTAACAGATTTGGTCCTACAGTATTCTCATAAAAGCACTGTATAACCAAAATGGCTTATCTGAATGACGTGTCATCTCTTAGGTCATCGTCCTTCAAGCTGAAGGAGAGCAAAAGGAAGACAGCAAAGGTGATGGAAAATTATAATAGGTTTAAAAATTATTTTTTGAAAAGTTGGACATACACGAGCAAATAGTGAAGATTAGACATTTTTATGAGGGGCAGACATGGACACATTTAAATCACTGAATCACTCCATATAGGTAGATCCCTGATTGTAATTAATGTGCCTCTCTGAAGGGACAATTTGGACCATTCAGGAGCAGTACTGCGCAGTATTATATATTTTTTTTCTCTTTCTCAAAAATACAATTTAACTTACAGCTGTTTATAAATATGTATGGATCCAATTTATATGTACCACTCAGTGTATTTTTACATGTTGAATTACAAAGTAAAATGACATATTCTCTTTATGCAAAATAGCCACAGATGAGAAGCAGCTCCTCCGCCTCATTTCTCATATTTTTTAATTCAGTGCAGTACTTACAATTATTCAATTACACAATTACACAAACTTCTCCAGAAGCACAGTATATTTTTGCTAAGGCTTTTCAACGTCTCTTAATAGTCACCTTATCTATAACAATATACAGTAAATATTTCAGATCTCATAAAATTTTTGCAATTCAATAAAAAATGCAAAAGCCGACTAGCTATAAAGATGAAACTATTCCGAAAACCATTAGCACAAACTGCAATAATAATAATTGCTCACATCTTTGCCTGCGTTCTTTCACCACATTTTAATTGGTAATATTCTGTTGTATATTTTATGCTTCCAAATCTTTTTCTTTATAGCATCAAGAATAAATTATAAGGTAGGTATTCCTGTGAATAATGTTTGCAAAAAAAAAAAAGAAAAAACATTTACTGCACTGTTAATGACGAGAAATAAAAATCTGCATTACAAAGAATATAAAAGTAATACTAATTCTGATTTTGATGTCTTTCTTTAGCAATTTTTATGCTTATTTTAATGTAGCATGCTTTATTTTACACCTTTTTTTATTATTATATTTTAATCAACGAAAAACAATCCTGAATAATTGTAGTTTAAATGTACGTACAATTAAAGTTATTACTCAGTCACTTCACAGATGATGCAGATATATATATGGTGTATCAAATGTGGAATCATTTTTTATACTACAAAAGTTTTCTCAAGAAACACTAAATTATAATGTGCCAGAGCCCAGAGCCTTACATTAGCACTACTTGTGCACAACGGCATTGAGCATATGATAAAGCCAGTCTTCTGTGCACATACAACTGGAGGATCCTTCCTTATCTTCTCACTTAAAAATGGGTGATGAAAGTGTATAGGGCAAAAGGGACTTAGAATGCCCTCACTGTTGTATACAGATATCTACCACCTCCCAAGTAGTGTACCCCCATACGCAAGTGCACAATGCTGTCAGAAATACTTCCAGTACGGAAGTCTGACTCTGCAGAACATGACAGAGTTCCATCCGATGCCGGACTTCTGCAAACTGCTTATGGATGGAGGTCGGATAGTCTGGCACTGCTAATACGTTCAAGATATTGCAGCATATTATTGCAGCAAAGGTTTCTGGTAGCAGTTTGTAAACAATCCACAGGGAATTAGAGAGCAGGGTGTACCAGGGAATCATCCAACTAATCTGGACTTCAAAACGTGAGTAGAAATCTTTTAAAGGTATTTAGATACTAAAACTATGAATATCATGACTAACCTACTGTTTTATACATACCTATTAATTAATTAAGCCAAACTATTCCCACATTATTTCTCTTATTATTAATCTGTATATTTGACTTAATTTGGACGCAACTAAATTCCATCATCTTTATCAGCACAGTGCTAAATTCTATCACAGAGAAATGCCTCTGTATCAATAACAGAGCACCTCCTGTGCTTTCATTTCACACACCTGACCAACACAAAGACTAAGATCGTGCAAACTTACCGCACCGATGAACCATCTGAGTATTTCACAGCTCTCTGCTGTCAGATGTTTCACATAACCTGAGGCTCTGAATTGCATATCCCTATGTGGCTGAAGAAGTGGGATGAAGTTGTTTGTTTAAACATATTTTGTTTGGCAGTCAAACTACAAAAAGTAAAATTTCCAATCACAGAATGTGATACAAGATTTATGTGATACGTTGTGTGTCTAATATCTTGAGCATGAATCTCATACCGTCTAAAGCTAGGTACACACGGTAAGATAAATTGTATCCAATCGACAGATTTTTCTAGAGTGGGTAAAACCATGTTGAATTGCAGGGGGAGTAAAATGAATGCATGCAGGGAGAATACTTTATTGTTGCATGTTGCACACAGATACTGACCAGCGTTACTGTTACACTGTTATTAGACTTGGGCTGGAAACATCATCTCTCACCTGTAATACTGAATGCAATTGATTTAATTTACCTCCCCTGCAATTCAACATAGTTTTACCACTCCTGAAAAATCTTTAGATTGGATACAATTTATCTTACCGTGTGTACCCAGCATAAGAGTAAAAACTGTACAAAGGGGGATGTCATATGGAGGAGACTTGCTCCACTTATGGAATGTTACAAATCTAGTGTCTGTCAATTTAGTGGAGGAAATGTGGTCTGTCTTTGGAACACTGCTATACTTATTAGAATAAGAAGGGACTATAGGGGCAATGCTGGGACAGCACCGACAGTGCCATTTCCAGTACCAGGGCCGGCGTGCCCATTAGGCGCCTGGGNCGGACGGCTGGCAGATTAGTGGTGAAAAAAAATGATAAAATAAAAAACCCATTGAGGAAAGCAGCGGAGTGGAGAAAAAAATTGACGCCCACCCTCCTGATATAATCAATGAAGGGAGGACATGCGCAATGTTTCCTCCACTCCACCAATGGGTTAGAACCAGTGTGACGTCATCACGTCATTACTTGGAAGGGGGCCCGCGTTAGGTCTGCCTAGGGCAGCATGAGACCTAGCACCGGCCCTGCCCGGTACAAGTCAGTGCAACCCTTTTTGCTGGTAAAGTTCAGTAAAAACTGTACTTAAAAGGCAGAATAGGTAAACTTGGAAGGTATGGAATTGGAATGATGTATGTTTAATAATAAAGAAGATACAAAATAGCAAAAAGGAACATGTAATTAAAACCACTACAAACAATACACGCTAGTGTGAATATAATAGAATAGAAGTTAGGCCAGGGCCTAAATTTACTAAGCAGGGAAATAGGGATGTTGCCCATAGTAATGAGATTCCAGCTCACATTCTCCAGTATGCAAAATGAGAGCTTAAATCTGATTGCTTGCTATGGGCAACATCCCCACTTTTCAATCTCCTTGNTAAGTAAATTTTGGCCTAGATGTTTCTAAAGTCATTATTTTTTCAATTTACACAACACTATAACCAGCTTCGCTGTCGGCCATGGCTTGAGTCGAGTCCTTAGTTGTGCTACTTGTTTCATATGCTGTACTAAACCTCTGGACTCTAAACATCTAGGCTGAATGGGCCAAATCCTGGTAAATAGACCAAGGAATGTAGGACCCGGAAATTGTCCATGTAATGACATTGCCCAGAACTTAGTATTCTGCAGAATTTCCTCAAACAGAGTTTTGTAGATTATAACCAGAGGTACAAAAAAATCTTATTAAAGCAAGATCATGCCCTATATGTGGAGAAATTAAAGATCCCCACTATTTGGCTGTAAGAAAATTAGCGTCTAGTTAGGCACCAGATTAATATACTGTTTTGTATTTGAATCATTTATAGAGTGAGGTCAGTTCTGCTTAATGCTCTCATAACAGTTATAAGGTTTTATCCATTTGTTTTATACCAGCAATTTGTATTTTATGAAGTGTTATTATTGTTCTAATGCACACATTATTGTGATTGAAGTCCTCTATGGTTTCTGTTAACATAGTAATTTACTCTACAGGCGGTATATCCATTCTATTATAGTTAGCATGTTATTAATCTTTTTCATGCTATGTTTGCTTTTGAAAAATAATAAATAGTATTTATATCATTTAATAAGAAAATGTTAAACTTTATACCATAGGGATATATTAAATACATATTTCACATAATCCATTTCCTGTGTCAAAAATTGGTAAATGATTTACTGTAGCTGATCTAGACCCGCGTCTCCATCTATTTATTAGGTGAAAGCTTACCTAATACACAGTTATGAGTATGAGAAGAATAAGATTAAACACAAAATGTCAGACACAGAGCTACCCATCCACCTGGAAGCCTTAGCTTCTGCATGCTCTGAGATAGAGAAACAGGGTGTTCAACTACAGATGTGTTTACTTAGAGCTTTCCCCAAATATGAGTGAAACGTACCACCATGTATAGTGTACTTTTCCAGCTGGCAAAAACTGAAGACTTTAATGTACCATTAAAAAGATCTTATCACTACATCACTATAGCTTCAAGTAGTGAATGAGTAACGTGAACTCTATTCACACTCCCAGTTGGAGGCGTCTGTGGTCAGAGTGAGTATGTTGAATGGGTGACATCAGGACGGCGCTTATATCATGTTAATTTAACTCTTAAAAATTGCAGTTCCAACAGTAACAGCTAGGTGGTATCAGTGCAGAAGATAACCATTGTGAATGGCAGGACAACCTGTGTGCTGTTATGCATTAGTGCAGCCTTTTCACACATTTAGTGATTTCTATCTGTGGCAGAGCCAGTCATTCATATCCCGACATGGCGGTATTTTTTTATTTTATAAAGTGTTTTTAGCTACATTTTTTGAATAAACCACCTTATAAAATGCCATATATATGTTAGATATAAACTTTAATCTGACTGGGAAAACAAATCAGTACCAAAATAATTTTACTTTCTCACAGTTTAAACACACAGAGGAGTAATTGTAGGAAATTTTTTGGTGGAAACTGCCCACTATTTGCTAAATATTGTATTTTTGTATTACTTTTTTATGATGGTGATGCCATCAGAGCTATTTCGTCTCCATTTTATGAACTATGTGAGATTGTTGGATTACTTTCCATCATATAATCTATTTCGACTTTCCTTGAGAAGCTGACAAAAAAGCATTTGGGTCTCTATGGTGGTAATTAGGAAAGGCTTACTGCCTGCTGTGCGGAAAAGTAGTTCTGATACTTCTACATGAGTAAATGTGTGTAAGGAAGACAGAAAATGATGACTTCTGATACAGTGCTACCAAAGCACATAAGGGAGTAATTGTATCCACCAGTGCTGAGATTGTCATCCCCCTTTCTTATTGTCCTCATCAAACACTTTATCACACCTCAAAGGAGAGTTCGAGCATAGAAAATAGACTCATTTATAGGCACCAGCTAAACGAGACGCACAGAGTCCTCTTAATTCGTTACTTTTAAAAGTGATTGTTGTTTTTTTTCTTCTTTTCATTGATTGGCATCTAAAATTGTTTCAAATAACTCACGATGTGTGAGCAGCTTGTTGTTAAAAGCATGATAACTATGCATGTCAAGCACCACTCACATTTATTATCGTTTAAGTTTCAGTTTGCTTTGAACGTCGCTCACGTTAGTGATTCCCAGAGGACCACGCGGCTAATGCAATTTTGTTTTTTTTCCCTGATTCACTCCTTGCGTGTGAATTTCTGTGCATTGCCTTTAAAGACGTCTCTCTATCAAAGAGACTTAATGGAAGAAAAACGCGTATTGCCTTTGTAGTGTTTAAGTCCAGTTCAGAAGTGAGTCTGTGCTATCTTTTTGACTTTCCTATAGTCATTTTGTGGTAAAACAGGAACTAAATGCGAAAGAAGTCATTCAATGCCATGTTAAGGCTAAGGAATAGATGTACTAAACTTTGGTTAATGAGAAGTGAAGATGTTACCCCTAGCAACCAATCAGGTTGTAGCTGACATTTTGTAATATGTAATAGAAACGTGAGAACTAGATTCTGATTTGGTTGATATGGGTAACATCTACACGTTTCCTTTCCAGTTTTCCAGTTTAGTGACTCTAGGCCTAAGGGAGAAATCCGGCTGGTTAGATTTTGAATTGGCCTGGTTATTGCATTGTATGAATTTAAAATGGATATTAAATGGACTTTTGTTTTATTATAGAGTCAGTCATTGATAAATTATTATGGGATTTGACAAATGGGTAATGTGAGGTTTCTGTCTGTACAGGTACAGGCCTTGATTAAACCACAGGCTGACTAGGCTACAGCCTAAGGCGGAGGCTTCAGGGCCCTGAACCTGATACAAGCAGTGACAATTCACATTTCCTAACAATGACTGCCTATTACCCAACACTTTCATGTGTCAGTCATCATTAGCTTGGGAACAGGCATTGACTAACATATGAAATGCGCGCCGCAGAGGTGGGTAAGTGCATATTTGACTTTCATTATTATTATTTATATACTTGATTTGAGGATTTCTCAAAAAACATCTATAAACCAGTATACATATATACTTCTGTTCATTTCAGATTTATGTGCCATATGGGAGAAGCATGTCCTAATTCCCATTTTATCCTAGCATGAAAGATGGGGGCAGCTTGTTACATGCTGTACATAAGAAGTTTCCATGGCAACCTTCGATTGTGATGCAATGAAACATTATATGCATATATCAGATAAGACAATACACTGCTGTGATGGCAGTATTGCTAATGGGGTGATGTGATATAACGATAAATATAAGAAAAGTGTCAACATGCCTGAATTCATTTATACACAATATTATGCTGAAACTTGTAGTTACACAACAGATGGCGAGCCACGGGCTGTGTAAGCCAGCGTAGGATGTAATTGGAATATATGCTTTAAACATTCTTGTTCCTGCTAGGAATAGTGCAGACTGATATGACTGCGACTTCTCACTGCTTTCAATAGAATTGCAATTTTCACAGGTGTTTTAGGCAAATAATGAAGAAACATTGCTGCCAGCTGGAACTATATTATGACAGGAACACAGAGAAAAGATTTGAAAACAAACCTGAAACAGCAGCCAAAAAATATATTTTATGCGTTTTAGCATTAATTTCAAAGTAAAATGTTTAAAACTGGTTATACACCTACCCACTCTGTGTCCAATGTGACCCCAGACCTCCCTGTTGGCCTCATACTGGATAAATGTGGATGTTCACTCCAGACCCTCCAAATATGACCCATGCCACCAGGAACAAAATACTCTGTTCCTGAGCTTCCAACAATCAGTTACTATGGTTACCACCTGTGTGTGAGACAATCATACCCCATTCACACAGAGGGTTATTACCCGGGTAATTCAACTTCCTGAGTTGAATGAAATACCCGGGTAGTGTGCTTAGTGTGAACGACGCCAAAATTACTACTAGGTACCCTGGTTCAGTGTGAACAGTGTTGACCTGGGTAGTTTGTGAATTACCAGGGTAGTTTGTGAATTGCCATGGTAATTCAGCACCGTGAACAGGGTTACTTACCAGGGTAATTCAGATCCTAACAACCCTGCTGGTTAAAAATAGATTTACCAGGGTAGTCTGTGTGAATGGGCTATAAGTTATACCCCGTTCACACAGACTACCCTGGTAAATCTGTTTTTAACGAGC
This sequence comes from Platyplectrum ornatum, assembly GCA_016617825.1. Taxonomy (NCBI): domain Eukaryota; kingdom Metazoa; phylum Chordata; class Amphibia; order Anura; family Limnodynastidae; genus Platyplectrum; species Platyplectrum ornatum. The sequence continues at coordinate 22,709 of JABWIB010006708.1, forward strand.
AGGGTTGTTAGCTGTGGATCTGAATTACCCTGGTAATTAACCCTGTTCACAGTGCTAAATTACCCTGGTAATTCACTAATTACTAATTTTAATTCACAATCTACCCTGGTCAACACTGATCACACTGAACCAGGGTAGTTAGTAGTAATTTTAGCGCCGCGCACACTGAGCACACTACATAGGTAGTTAAGTCAACCCAGGAAGTTGACTGAATTACCCGGGTAATAGCCTGTGCCTGTGTGAACTGGTATTACTATGGTAAGCGTCTGTATTGAAAAGAGAAAAGTTTTTTTTTTTGGAAGATCAGGAGTGGAGTATTGTGTACCTGGTTGTGTATTGCTGACAGAGCTGCTCATGAGAGTCCTGTGCTTCTAAAATGTAAGTTCTGTTTTGCTATATTATAGAGGACAGACACCTGATGTTCTTATATTAAGCTCTGACATTAATTCTTCACCTCCACTCTGTTCTGATGCCAATGCTTCTGGGCCACCCAATGTTGCCCACACGGAACGAGTTAAGGCATAAGGATGTTTCAGAATACCAGGGGTCTCATTAAAATGAATAAAAGAAAAAAGTTTATTATAGTAGTAAAATGAGAATGTACTGATATAGTGCCGTATGGATGTAGGGTAGAGAAGTGTCTTCCTTTATCGGGCATTATAAACAATTTATGAGCTTAAAGATGTGTGACACTAAGTGACATTTTATGGCACGGCCATCAGTAAGGATAATTGTATGTTGCTACTTTTTCATAGACGTTCATTTTAGAACTACAAGTCCTCAGCCTCAAGCATAAAAACATATTCCACANCATGGCTTGTAAGAATCTCATTGTGACATTGAATCCCCGTCACCGTGCCTGTTGTATTCCCATATGTGATAGAAATCTGGGCTGCTATTTATGTCTTTATATAGCTATAATAATGTATAAGGTGATAAAAAAAAAGATATCAAAGCAGCTTGAGAACATGTCAGCTTTTTAATGTACAAGTTTATTTGCTTTTCGTAATCTTCCCTCTATCTGCTGAATCAATGGCTCCGTAAAATGTTGGTGACGGTTATCTGTCTGCGGAAAAGTCAGGACATTGCCTCATGCTGGCTTACGGCACTGGGATCTAAGTGGTCTATGTGGATAATATATTATATAAGAATAATGAAGAATAATGAAGTTATGAAACATCAATGGAATAGCCGACACTGCAAAAGGGAATTATTCATTCATATAGAGCTAAGGTGAGTTTTACAATGTGCGTGAGTACACAGGTACATTAAACACAGGTTTGATGACTCTCCCTAAATATCCGGGAGATGCTCAGACTTCTGACTGGTATCCTGGAAGAGTCAGCAAATCTCCCGGGACCTGGGTGTGAGAATTACATTTAATGGCTGGTTCTGCCCCAGGGCCGCCGTCAGTACAAGCTGGGCCCAGGACTAACATCATGACGTCACAGCGTCCACCCAGTCCCAAGAGCTCATTATAGCATTATCTAATTGAGTTCAGGCCTGTAGCAACAACAGAGGGAACAGAAACGGAAAGATTCCACATGGAAGCTCTGCTGCTGATGCACGCCAGTGACATGGCACCGGTCTTTAGCTCAGTCCAGGCTCGGTGGTTGTCCCTTGATGGCGGCCATGCTCTGCCCCGATCTGTACTATGAATGGCTGGCTTGATGATGTCACAACCTCTCATTCAAAGCAAAAGTATGGGGTTTGCTTCAGGTGCGATTTGCATAAGCCTCTTCTCTCACCTCTATGCTGCTGACTCCTGGTTTCTCCCGGGAGACTCATTGATTCTCACCAAATGTAAATTGAAGAATGTGCACTGAAATATGCTGGATATGAATATTATAGCCATGAACTTAACGTGTTTCTTATGCAAAGGATTTTATTTTCTCTTTACAATAAAAGATTTTACATCTGTTTCTCTGCAGTTGTAGAAATGGAACTGAAGCGTCCAACACCTGTTACAAATATTTTGTGGGATCCTAACCACTAAATACAAGAGGCTTTGTTATATGCAATCATAAAAGTCTCAATACAAATTATTTAAACATGAAATGTGCGAATAATTAGCATCGCAGAGAAATAGGCAATGTAAAAATATTATTTTATATGTTAAACGTATCTACATGAAATCCCCATTTTTCTGATTGTTTACCATGAACAGAAGGACAAAAATCAGGATAAATTATCCCTAATCATACGCACTGTACATAATAGCTGGAAGTAATGATATCCCTATCTATTACACAATTTCTTTACACGAATGTTCATTTTGTCTTCTGCTTCATGATATGCTAGTACATTCTTATACATAGTTTCAGGGCTCGCAGTGGGCCAGTATATGCCGGTATGGTATACCGACACTTCTCCCGAGAAGCCACGCCTTTTTTTGAAGTTTCGCCCCCTCAGCAAATTGCGGGTCCGGAGGGGGTGGGGCTTATGTAAGGGGTGGGGCTTAGCGCCATACCGCCACTATACAATCCCCACTTCGAGCCCTGCATAGTTTACAATGCAAATGTTATTTTTCTGTGTAATGTGGGATGACTAGTGTAGGGTAAATATGCATCGAATGGTAAAATCTGCAGGACTAAGGGTACTACTACAAAGGGGCTGATGCGAGATTGGGAGAAAGGGCAAAACAAGTGCAAGTGTAGACTTGCAAGGGAAGGGCAATGCAAACGAAATTACATTAAAATTTATTTGCACCCCTCATATTTCAACATGGGTTTGCTCAGATCTACAATTGCACCAGTTTTGCTCTTGTGTGTGTTCTGACAACAAGCATACCTCCTAACTGACAAAATCATTTCAGAAAGACAATCCTGATTTCGGAAGACTGTTCGCTGTCCGGCCGCCCTTCACGTTGTCCCAGTAAGGGAGTGAATGGGCAATAAGGGGTGGTTATTGGGCAGGGTCTAACAATAATAATAATAATAATAACAATACAGTGCAACAGCACTTTCCACTAGCACAAAGCACACAGAAGCGATCACGTCCAGCTTTGGGCTTGCATTCGTTCCCTGCTAAAAAAAAAACCAAAAACATTTCTGTGCTTACCCTTAAAAAACATGAGTGAGCCATATAGAAAATATAATCGTCGATCACTAATTTATTTTCAGGGTAATATTGTTCATAGTGATATCAATGAAGCACTTGGTAACTGTATTTATCACAGTAGAAAAATCTGAATTTGAGTTTTTAATTAAAAATATCTATACTGTATTTATTATGTCACTTTGTGGAAATAATTATGCAGCAGATGTTTGATGGAGAATTACAGGCACCTGCAGACCATCGCTGATTGCTTCACGCCAATAGATATCAATCATACTATTTACAGCTGTGGAGGCATGGCGGGAGTTCATTATCAGTGAGATACCATCCAGTACGTTTTCCGAGCTGATTGTAATAGTCGTGGTGGGTGTTTAAGACAATACAAGATTGACTGTGACTGACAGATGTAGACATCCTACATCAGGGGTGTCAAACTCAAATTCATCGGGGGCCGCATCAGCAGTTTGGTCCCCATCAAAGGGCCGGTTGTATCTGTACGTCTATGTGTCCACATCT
>JABWIB010006709.1:13890-28571 GCA_016617825.1 Platyplectrum ornatum
ACTTCCTGGAGCTCTAAGTTCATTTCATGGACTGGAAGAGTGCAGGTAGTGAAAATGAACATCCTCCCACGCCTGCTNTATCTTTTTCAGACCCTGCCTATGCGGATTCCACACAGTGTCCTTGCAGCCCTACAATCGGATTGTGGGCGTTTCATTTGGAACGGCAGACGTCCGCGTCTCCAGGAGGCGGGACCGGGGGGGGGGTTGGGCCTCCCTATCTTTCTAGACTACTTCCACGCTGTCCAGCTCAGTCATGTTATATCTTGACATTCCCACATGGGCACCAAACTGTGGGTGGACATTGAAAACGCCTTGAGCCCGTCCATGCCCCTGCACTTCCTCCCCTGGCTCCCCAAACGACTGCCCCTCACTTTCCCTTACGCTATCCATGTGGGACCTGATCAATAACCGACATGACCTATCATTCTACCCCTCCCCCCTCTCCCCCATTTGGAACAACCCGCTATTTCCTCCGGGATGCTCCCCGGGATTTCCAGGCTCCACCCTCCTTCGCAGACATCCAAGCAACACATACGTCTCCCTGCTTCTATGCATTTCCCCTACATTCAAATTAGAGGCATTATACAAACACAAATGTGTACCAGGAGACCTCAGGCCCTATCATCGTTTGAACAGCATTGCATAAATTACCCTGGGCGCAAAGGGCACATCTCGATACTGTATCACAATGATCTCTCAATTCACTTCCCAACTCCAGAGCCTCATGAACGTTCCTGGGAGGCCGACCAGGGGGCCTCATTGGACAGCGAGGAGTGGTCTGTCATCTACCAACGAACTGCAAAAGTCTCCATTAATGCGGGAATCCANGAAACCGCCTACAAGTTACTTACTCGCTGGTATATGGTCCCTGCACGGCTACACCGCCTGTATCCCGCGGTGCCGGACGCCTGCTGGCGGGCGTGCGGTGCCCCGGGATCGTACCTCCACATATGGTGGGAATGCCCAGCTATCCAACCCTTTTGGGGCATGGTCCTGGACCATATAGAACAGGTCACAGACTTCCGACCTTCTTGGTGACCCTGCTGTCATTCTGCTCAATCGACCCATCCCTGGCGCCCGCAAATCTGTTGACCGTTTTGCCTCGCATGTGATGCAGGCTGCTAAATTGCTGATAGCCAGAGCCTGGANAAAGGCTGCGGCCCCGTCGAGGAATGAGTTGTTAAGCAGAATCTGGTATATTTCCTCAATGGAGTACATTACGGCCCTTCTTCATGACTCTCTTCCTAAATACCAAGAGACGTGGGCGGCTTGGTTTTGTTTGCACTCTACTCTGGTGCCTGGGCAATTCTAACTCTCCTTCCCTACCTCTCCCCCCCCTCCCTACCCCGCTCTCCTTCTACTCCTCCCCCTCCTTTGCCTCCTCTCCCTCACCTCCCCCAAATCCCACCTAAGTTTATAAAACCCCATGCCATGTCTACGATATTTCTATTTGCCTATCTACCATTGTTGCCCTTTCAATTTGCACAATGGCTATCCCAAGTTTTTTTTTTGTTTCTTTTTCTTTACTGTACTGTACTGTACTGTTTATGGCCTTCCGATCATCANGGTTCAAAATAAAGAGTTAAAAAAAAAATGTCTGGATTATAATTGTTAGTTTGGACTCTGACTTGTTTAATTTGTTGAATGGTCAAAACTATAACTATGAGGTCATGTAGAGTGCGATTGGCTAATAGAAAGAAAGTTTCTAGCAAGTTCACCCTAGTTTGTAGCGCATGCTTTTCAGGTCAAATAAAATGTAATTGGTTAGTGACACTGACAGGAAGACTATAAAAGGTTAGGTAGAGCAGGAAAACGTGTGGTTTGTTAATAACTGTATAGAGTATACGCAACAATTGGCTCCCTCTGGGATGCGGCTATGAACCTTACGGAGGAGGAGTTGACATTCCCACGTGAAATCCTTCAAATCAAGATTATTGCAGTTCAGTGACAGATGATGAGAGTGAAGGGACCCTGTGTTCGGAGAACCCTGGGGCTGGATTGAGACTCCATGATTGGGAGGTGCAGACCACACCGACGGNAAGAACAGTAAATGTAGTAAGGCCGGATAGTCCCGAGTCTTTTGCTAGGCAGCCCAGTAGGGAGGAAGAGTGGTTAGAGGCCCATCTGCCCGTGAGCACTAGGGTGGAAATCTGGGATCACCCGTAGATGTTATCGTCCTGTAACCCTGCAAAGGCTGCGGGGTCCAGGGAAACTGCTGGTAATCACAGTGACGATGACCTTAGTGAGAGAAAGTATTTCAGGGCAAAGACCATTTGGAGATATTTGGGTCAAGAGTGTATTATATCAGGTGAAATACCCACGGAGTTCCTAGGTGGAAGTTCCAGACAAGAATACTGAATCATGAGGCTGTGTCATCGTCCGAGGTCACCGTCCAGACTCAGCAGTCTTTTAAGGATCCCCGGGTCCGACCACTTTTTATCCCATGGCAAGGCCAATGTTTGACCTATTCAGGAACCCTCCCCCAAGGCCCGCACTCCCATGAGTTGCGGTAGAGACTTTGTATTGTTTTAAGTTTGTTTCTGTTTATTTTAATGCAAAGTGTCTCATATATTTATATATTGTTTTAATGATTGATGTGCACTTTATATGTCAAATAGTATATGTATATGCTGATTGGAGATGTAAAATTGTGAAGTATTTATCTTTTTATGTTTATTAGGCAACAGATTACAAGTCAGAGCTGGGAACCCTAGGAAAATAAAAAGTCTAAAGGCTAAGCGCTGCGTGAGTGCCAATAGTGTAATGAACATAAGTCTACTTGGGTGTTCATTCAAAAATATACAGTACGTGTGTGCTGTCACACAAGGNTACAATTATAGCACACTCTAAATTTGCATTGGGGAAGAGCAATGCCTATGTTAAGCAGAGTTGGATTAAGACTTCATGGGGCCTTACACAAGAAACCAATTTGTGACACCCACCTCCCTAATGAAATCTCCCCCTTATCCTTCATAGCTCACATAACCTTCCATAAAGATACCCCATAGCTCTATATCTTCCTCCATAACTCCATATCACCCCCATAGCTCTATATTTCCCCCATATAAATTCCACATATCTTCAAATCCCCCATAGCTTAGGACTCAAAGTATGGCTGCTATTATTTTCCATTCCATTCCATTCTCATATACTTTCCCCATAGCTCCATATCTTCCCAAACAGCTCCACATGTCCCTTCATATAGTTCCCCTATAACTCTATCTCCACACATAGTTTCACATTACCTTCCCAAAAGATCACCATAGCTGTATATGTCCCTTCATATAGGTTCCTCCATAGCTTCATATCACACCCCCATAACTCTATATCCCCCAATATAAATCCCCCACAACTTCATATCTTCTTTCATATTCATCCCTCATACCCCAAAGCTCAATATACATCCTCATACTAATACTCTNTCTTGTTAACTGTAAAACAATTAGAACTTTTTTTTTTATAAAAAAAAAGTCCTGCGCCTCTTTACATTACTTCTCCCTCCCTGTTCCCCTGAACATTACATTAGGTGCTTGCTTAGGATGCCTAGCAGGTAATTGCTTCTAATGTCGCACTTACCAGATTATTGTGCCTTGTTACTTATGGAATCTATGTCTGCAAATCTCTGTAGCAAACCTGGCTATCTCTTTATGCAAGGACATCCAACATATTACAACACCTCTATACCACTGGGCTTTGATGCTGACTCCGGACCCATGACAGAATAATCTGGCCACAATATGGAGTTTTTACAGGAAGGAGGAGCTTTTGCTAAACACTCTGAAACAACAGATAAAAGAGGTGCAGAACTTTACATGTGTTTTCCAAAACGAAAGCTGCAAACTCTTGCCATTCAGTAAAAACAAAAAACAAAATTCCAAACCTGAGTTTCCTCTCAACAAGAACAAATAACAAGAATTTCAGGAAAAATATAATGAATCTGTTGCTGCATAAATGACTGCAAAGTTAAGTAGGGATTGTTGTCATTACAGAGGTACCTGTGCTAACCAGTGCTATATTGTTTTCATACAGAACAAGTAAAGTTCACTGATGACTAGATGAAGGTCTTCTTTATAATAACTGGGGAAGATCTTGCCNGGGCTTCTCCATATGTAGAACAAGATGCACGGTACTCTCCCGCCAGTGAAGGTACTACCGCCGTATCGGGCTCGCCTTCCTTACCTGTATTGTGCTGCTGAGAGCTCTGCTCTGCGCCCATCCACCCGGACCACAGAATAATGTGAGAACTACTGCAAGGTATGCAGGCAAAGGCTGCCCCTGCGTTTGTTCTGAGGAGGGGACGAGCAATGTTTCTGTACTACTATATGTATAGGGGCCATGTAGGGGCCATGCAAGNGCTGTATGATACCACTGTACATGAATACTCTATCTTATCCCTTCTCTCCCTGGCATATCCCTCACTGGCGCCAACCTTTAACTTTCCTTTTTTGTCCTCCACTTTATTACTCATGCTCTTTGAAACATACCCACCTATTGTACCATTTTTTTTGCCATTCTTGTACTTTTTCTTCTCTACTTATCTACTGTTTGTGTGTCATAATCCTTTCAATCTATTCTCTCCTCCTGTTTTATATCTCGTGTAGCCTCTTTGTGCCATCTCTAATATGACAAATTCTCTTAATTCTGAATCCTTCCATTAGTTTTTTTTACTCCACTGTCACTCCATCATTTTCTATCTATATCCTGCGTATGTAATCCCTTTTGCACTTTGTCTTTTCCATCTTTTATTTTATATGACAGCCCCCCCCATAAATATCTCTTAAATCAAATTTAAAAGTCCTCTTCCTTACCATATTGCATGCATCTCTAACAGTACTTTTTTCCTAATTCTCTTCTTCCTCTGTACCTCTAACAATCTTTCTATTTTTATTTAACGTTATGTTATAACAAGGAGTTGAGCTATAGCACCAACTTCCAAACTTTTATTGGGTATGTACAGTATTACATCATTTATTACAGATCAGTATAAGCACACTAAAGTGTATATGGGTTAGATTAGGTGCACAAAAATGTTTATACATATGCTTTAATGTGCTTACAATGATCCTCAGCCCATCAGATGGTTTTATAGATCAGGTTCTGTAACCAAATATTTGGAAACTCCCTTCCTAAATCCTGCGTTTGCCCCTGACTGCAGCATTTGATTACTGACACAATATGGAATATTTACCCTCAAAAAAGTATGTTTTATTTGGGTTTCTGAAAATATTGAGGATATAACGGCAAGAGTAGAAAAAACAGGATTATCTTAATAGCGATAATGTACATACCTATAGATAAAAGTCTTTGAAGAAATGAAAGAGGGAATAAGAGCTTTTGGACTGAAGAGGTTTCATTAGCTTAATAGGACAATATAATTAAAAAAAAACCCATTTTATTGGAGTTCAACAATAAAGAAATAACATAACAGTCAGAAAAGGTACCTTACACATTCAAGAAAATTGCCTGCAGGATCGAGACAAAACACAAATTTGTAAACAGAAAAACCCATTTTGTAGAAATTCACCAAAAGACCCTTCAGTCACTTCAGGGGGGAGAAGGGGCAGCCAGTTTGTTAATCCTTGGTAAGCCTTATCAGGGGATCTGAGTGTAGTGCCCTGTAGTCATACCAATTCATCCGCTGGAAACATTTATATAGAGTAGTACGGCAGGGAATCTATGTATGTTTCCCACAGTAGGAACAGTTTACTGAAGCTGTGCTCATTGTGTAGAGAAGCCTCTAACCAGTCCATGTGGAACACAAAAAATGGCCCATTGTGGTGTTAGGGGTGCGTAACTCAGTAATGTAGTTGAGATATAGGATTGAACTTGTCTCCAAAAGTGTTTGACGGGCAGTCCCACTTACAGTGATAGAAAGTTGCAACAGGCACGTTACATTTAGCGTGTCTGAAAGACCCGCTGCATGGCAACGATGGGGAGAAAAATAACCTTTATAGAATATGTTGAAGAACATTACCGATGGTCCAGAGATCACAGTCCTGCAGCCAGCTCAATGCTTGTTACTAAGGTGAAGAACACATCTCCAGGAGTCCCGTTGTTGGCCACAGTGATATGGTTGAAGCGTTGCAGAGGAAGGGGGGGGGGGAGCCAGGAAACCTGTGGTGAATGTCAACCACAGCACCGCTGGGATGCCAGATGTGAAGTAGTCCAATTTATACCTCCTGAAGCAGAGCATCCAGGACCAACTTAATGTCTGCAAGAAGTGGTGAAATAGATGTAACCTGACAGCCAGTGAGGGTTCATTAACAATGGATGGTGTTGTTTCATTTCCTTAATGATTGTAAAAGCTGGTCAGGTTTTCCAGGAGTGACAGTTCCAAATGGTGGTCAGTGGCACCCACAGATACCAAGATAGTGGCGGACCTTCCAACAGCCCAAGGTGATGNGAGCCAACAATTTGATGTCCGTAGAATCGCCCTGGCAGGAGTAAAGTGTGGGGAAGTGTTGCTCGTAGAGTCTTGGAGCTGGGCCAGGACACTGATGTATAAGGGGATTCTCCGGAGGTCCACGTCTAATGAAGCAGGCAATTCAGTGTCTGTGATAATGCCCCAATGAGTAGTCGTATGGTGAGGCCTGCACGTAGCGTGAGCTCAGCCATTGAGGTTGCATTACCAATGAACCGAAGCTTATCAAATAGCAACAGTCATGTCACAAGTGTAAGATAACAGCAGATAGTCCACTGTGAGCACTGCAAATGGCTATTTGAGTAACAACACTTGCAGTCAAAGAAGAGCAATCACTGGTGTTTTCTTCCCCCTATGTAGCAGGCTCTGTAGTGGGGCAATTTGTACCAGGCAAAATGGCGGCTCCAAAAGCAGCGGGGAACTGTAGCATAGTAAATGCCCACATAGTAAATGCCCAAAATGTCTGTCTGTGGCAGGTCTGGTGGGGGAGCCCCAAACGTGGAGCGTCTGGAGCAGAAGGCCAAAATGGCAGCTGTTAAGCAGGGCCGGAGATCTCAGTGCCACACCGCCCAGGAAGGGGTCAGAGGAAGCGTTGTTCATATGCCCGTTGCAGATGCAGGCATGTAGTGGTCCCCCTTGGCGAGGAGAGAGTGGAGGTCAGGGAGTCAGGAGTCCAGGCACGGCACAAGGCAATGGTGGTCAGGTTTAGTGCCCGCAGTGTGGAAGGGCTGGAGACCAGTGATGGGAACGCATGGAGCAGGAGATCTCGTCCCCGCTTGCCTGCACTTATCCTCCAACAGTCCCCACTGAGGATAGGGAGTTTGAGCCGCAGGGAGGCTATGGAGAAGCTCTGTAAATTGCAGCCAGCTGCCATGGCATGCACACCAGAAATTGGACAATATAATTTAAATCTTCACCACTAGTATACTAATGTAAACTTTACACCCAAGCCTTTATAAATAAGTGGAATTGAGAAAGCACTGTAATGAAAAACGGACATGTTGTGCCAAAAATCTTTGCTTATATTGTGGTATTGGATGCAGGGAGAGGGGTATGCTATATGCCCCTCTTCCCTGCACTCCGAGGTCCAAGCGCAGAGTCTCCGGCTCCGTTCTAAATCAGGCCATCCATCTTTTTCTCTTTTTACTGCTTGACTGTTTTCTACTCTGGTGCTGGTTGCAATTTCATGCACATATTCTTTACACAAAAAAAACAGTGCAGTGAAGCAGTNAAAAAGCCGGCTTCTTAACTCAGTGTGAACGCTCCATTTAAAAAAGCCGGCTACAGAAAGCTGGTGTTCAGAGCTTGGTTTTTAGAAGGGGTTTGGCCCTCCTATCCGTTTTTTTCAGTCAGTATGAACACTACAAAGCTGGCTTTCCTCTCCCATTGCGTTTATGCAGTGTTGATTGGCTCACACAGTCAGCTGACAGTTAACTGGGATGCTGGACGTTGGCCACAAGGCAAGGAGAAGAAAGGTCATGTTACTCATTACTTATGTTCTAGGACGGCAGAAGAGAAGGGAGAGCTGCTAGGGGACCTTCCAAAGATGGACCATGCCTGCCACAGAGGGGGAAAACTGGAGACCAAGTCAGAAGAAGAGAGATTAGACACTGGACACTGCAGCTTTTGGTACTGAATACAGCAGCCCCTGTTACACTGGACACAATAGCTTGATACTTGACACTGCAGTCCAGTGTCGGAATGGCCCACCGGAGTACTGCACTCCCGAAAGGATATCAAGAGGGGGCCCGCTCCTCAGCCGCTGACTCCTTCTGGCAGTGCCTGTTCCCGGCCCCGGCAGTGTCTCCAATACTGGCAGTGCGGGGCGCACCGCCCCAGTCACATGTGCTGCTGCCGTATCGCCATATTGCCCTGCTCTCAACTTGGTTCACTGCTCCCCTAGAGCCTCTAGAGCCCCATCAACCATAGGTACTGGACACTGCAGCCTGATAACTGGATACAGCATCCTGATACTGGACAATGCAGCCTTTAGTTCTGAACACTGCAACCTTTGTACTGTACACTGGACACTGCAGCCATTAGTACTGGACACTGTAGCCTTTANTACTTGACACTGGACACTGGAGACTGATAACCCGACACAGCAGCCTGATTCTCATCAAAAATTTAGGAAGCAATTTAAGTTCATAAAACATACACTATTATTTTCCCTGTAAATTACACCAATGCCCTAGTACAAGATTGAGTTACAGTATACGATTTTACAGTTCCATGTAACACACTGTAATAAACACCATCGAGGGAACTGAAAGCCTTGTTATAAAGGCAAGTTCTAAATATCCTTTAAAGCAAAAATGGCAAAGCAACTGGTAGCTTATCTCATCTTAAATACCAGATGTTGTGATGAATCCACATCAAGCCAGCTATTGCTAAACAGAACCATCAGAGCACTTAGCAAAAAGCACAATATGGATTTATTGTTGACCTATTCATACTTCAAAACACTTTAACTTGTGGAAGTCTAACATGTCTCTCTTTAAAATTTATTTTAAGAAGAAGCCATGAAATTACTTGTGATTTTATTTTCATTTTTTATTACTTTTACAAACTCATAAAGCCAGTCTTTGATCTTCCACATACAGTAAATGCTGACCTGACATTCTTTCAAACTCAGACTTAGAATTGAGCTACATGCATCCTCTCAGCTCATTAAGTTGGCATTCTTTAAATTTGGTTTCCCAACTTGGGATGAGGTACACAATTTTTAAGTGGTAGTATTCTTGTGACGACATGAGGTGTCCCCAGATTACTATTTTAAACATTTGACCTCCAGAAAGAACTTTTTAATGTAATGTCTAAATGTTGTTATACTGTGTGTCAATGTAGCTTAATTTATAACTGTAATATCAAGTATATATGTGGCATATTGTGTGTAACGTGAAACTGTGTGTTGGTGAGGAAAGGTCAAAGAGTGTGCAGATTGCATAATGGCCAGTAATAGGTTAATGACTGTTCACTATCTTACATCCNAGAGGACAGAGGTTATCTCATTTGAAAACATCTGTTCTTTGACCAAAGATCCATATTCATCTAATGAAGGCTATAACTGCAGAATTACAATGTTAGTGTAAAAGTTTTTCATGCACAGGCATATAATATAAATAGTTTGCTGCATAATGATGCTTTGCTGTAGAAAACAAACATAGTTGTCTTCGTGTGTGTGCTTAATAACTGTATGTAGTGTCAATGTGTAATTTGACACAACAGAAATAACACACAGACAAAACAGAACTACACTAACACTGACAAACACACTCCAGGTACACACCAAGCACACACACAAATGGAGGATCAAAAATTTGGAAAAAAACAAGACATATAAACCACCCAAAATAATTCAAAAGACAAGACAACAAATGATACAAAAACAAGCACTCACCTTACAACAATCGCTAGAAAACTCTGAAAACCACCTACCAACCCACAACAATTCTCCATGCTCATCTCTCCTGCTCCATACAACACACTGCGGAAAACACCCATAATTTTGGCCCTTTCGATTTATGGAAATCCTTGTGAATACATGCTAAATCAACAGGATTTGTAAGGCAAATCGCAACATTAATTTGTTTGAAATCGACTGTGATTTAAAATTGAAGCGACAAATCGCCTTTCTGTTTCTAANCAAAGTCATATTTGAACATTACTAAATACCCCCTCTATGACTGGTTTGATGGTGCTCCATGTTTCCCCTGATCTAGTAGTGNCTCATTTTAGTGGGAATGATATTGGGAATATCTTTGTGAAAACTTCAAGAAGGTGAATCTTGACTTTATTCCGGCCTTTACCTGGTGGCCNCAGGTCTGCTGGATATGGTTTGATATCATTACCCACCAGGTGTGGATATTCTCCAGTTGTCTAGCCATGAATGAGATTATGAAGTAAATAGGTTTGACAAAGATCTGCATGAGCCCAATGGAATTTGCTGAAATTAAATTTGATTACCTTCAGTTTTATAGTCTGATGAAGTTTATCTTTCTAGTTGCTTAAGGGTTTGTGATAGTGATGATAGGTTTTTGGGTTACAAGTCTTTGGTCTTTTCGTCTCATTGTAGTTTCTTGGAAGAGTTGTTAGTCATTCTTGGTAAAGTCAGTTATGAGACATGCTGGTTTAATGAGGTTTTTTTTAGCCAAAGCAGCAATTTTCAATAAGGATTGACCTATGTAGTAATATGCATCATACACTGGTTGTCTCACTTTTATTTTTTTATTTGCCAAGGCAGAGTTTTGTGTATCTTATTTACATTTAATAAACACAGTATATATTTGTTTATTGACGATTTAATGTACTTGTACTTTATGTATCTTTATTTGACTGTTTTCTTGGCCCATGCATCTTATTTAGACCCAATTTACTTGTATGTTTGCCTTTCTTGGGGTAAGTAGAGTAAGTGTAGGGTGACATCTCTGGTCCAGACTGAAACATGTAAAGGTTATCACTCTGCTCCTGGAGTAGTAATGTCATCTAACAATGGCATAATTTCTATAAATCCAGCAATGTGTTATATTAGGGAGAGGGAAAGAAGGGTGCATATGGGGGAGACCGCTAGAATGCTAGCCACTATAATAAAAGAAAAATAGAACAAAAAAATGGAAAAAAGAAACAAAACACTGTACTGATTAAACTTACCTGGCCCACAAAAATAATCGGTCAGTGAAGATCTATGGCCCAGCCATGCGCAGTGATTTTAATTCTCGGGAGCTTCACTTTACTCGAAGGAGCTATGATGTCAGGTATCATCTCGCAAACCATCGTTGGATGTTGCAGGACAAGTAAGCAATACTAAATCCTACAGCATTTAATCATTATATATATTAATCATATACTGTATATATTGTTTTCTCTGTGTGATTATGGTTAAATCTCAATTCAAAGTGAGGCTACAACTCTCCACAAATATCTAAAGACACACATAACTAAGGAGTAAGAATTTTTTGAGAATTTGTTATAAACTTTTGGTATTTAATTAACCACACATTATATGCACTCAGAGCTATTTCTTGCTGGGACATATAAATGCACACAGTTAATCTGCATTTTCCTGATGCAATCAAACAGATTCTGTGCTTGACATGCTGAGGTTTTTGGCTTGTGAGACTGTGACAGAAATGCATTTGAATGTAAATGAATGCAAATATAAAACCCTCGCATTACTGCCTGCTATGAAATGGAACATTTTTTCATAACATACTTTATACAAATCATGTGTGACTCACATTTTTACAATGAGTAACCCATACCAGTAAGAGGACATCAGGGCTGACAGCATTTTAGTTGTCACTTTTTACATTTTGAAAGAAATCTGTCAGTGCTATTCAAACTCACCTATGGAAAAAAGGCTTTACACCTTTCTCATGAGCATACCCCCAACATAAAGTAAAAGCCCTGCCCCTAATGAAGTCCTAACACGGATGGCTCACCGNATAGCAGGGCCGCAACAGAAATCTTGGGGCCCGGTACACTCAGATTTTTGGAGGTCCACCTCAATAGTGTTAACACTAGTGAGGTGGCCCACTGATGCTTGCCGTCCATCACAGTTGTCCCCCTTGCGCCCCCTGTCGCTGGGCCTGCCGGATAGCACTGCCTCACAATGCTATGGTTGTATGTTTGATTCCTGGGCAGAACTTTATCTATGTGGAGTTTCCTCAAGATGCTCTGGTTTCCTCCCACACACCAAGAACATGCTGATAGGTTTATTGGCAGCTGACTAAATTGTCCCTAGTGTATGTGTAATTGCCGCTACGTATCAAATCCACAATCTCCTTTAGAATGTACGATTGCGGGCCGGACCTCTCTCCCCACCCATTAAGTCTGCATTGTACTGCGGACACTTTGTTGCACCTAATAATAACATAATAACCCTGCTCAGCCACAGCTTTGCCCATGCCTCACTGTTGTTTTCAATGTTTGGGGAACAGAATTAGAATAGAAAAAAAACTAAATATTTCCTTACATTTTTGTCCTAAAATCAGAACTTTCACACTGAAATTGGGACTGTTGGGAAGTAGACATGAGGTCACCCCTAGCAATGGAGTGTTAGGCCGCACCCAAGCAACGCATTGAAGATGCCACAACCATTTTGACTACACCAAACCCCCAAAAATGTCAAAGTGGATTAAAAATCTAATGTTAATGCATTATTGATGATTGTATATTATTTGTTTACACACCCTTACTGTTGAAATTAGATTTTTCAGTGACTGTCCCTTAATTCTGTGAATGCTTGGAAGTGAACATTACAGTGGTAGCTGTGTCATGGCTGAAAAAAGATGTATCTTGTTATAACATGGTTTTTTGTACCTTACTTAAGTAAGGTGTTTAAAGTAACTGCAGTAATAATAAAAAATAATTTTGGCTCCATTTACAGTAAGGTTTAACCTAGGCTGTGGACTATTGCTCTAAATCACAGGAGGGCTGAAGCCAGGGAAATAGCCATCTTTTGACATGAGGGATCATGAACATAGAAAACTTCCNAATAGTCTATATATAAAGCTTTATTTGCCCACTGTATGTTTAAAATACCCATGTGAAAGCCTTTTGTAATGACTAATGGAGCCCTACCAATATTAGGATCAGGTTTGCAGATTCTCTTGAATTCTCCATGAGATTCCCGAATTTCTGTCAGTCTGCAAATCTCCCAGGACATGAACTGAGGCAGTGATTTCAAATATATCACTGCCTTAGCCATGAGGGATACAANAATAGGTGAGACTTAATGATGTCATGCCCGGCCACTCATAGCAAACGCTATGCATTTGCCATCCAGGGAGCAGGACTACAGGTGTTTTTACAAAATATATGCCCTCTGTCCAACCCCCATGGCCTGGGCTTTGACTTCTCCTGGGATGCAAGGAATGGCCTTGTATCCCTTGGCTTGCACCATATAAAAGACATTATAGAACTGGAAAGAGTTCAGAGAGGGGCAACATAACATGATAAAGGGTATAGGGTCATTGAGTTATGAGGAAANACTAGCCAGTTTAAGCATGAGTTTACAAATAAGTTAGGGGTCAGTACAGAAAATTTTACCCCAAGGACTGTACAGAGGTCCTGCGGACACCCACTAAGATTAGAGAATANGAAGTTTCTCAACCAGCAGAGGAAAGGATTCTATAAAGCAAGGGAAATCAAAAAAGTGGAATTTAAAGTCCTGGAATGTTGTGATGTCAAATTCAATAGATATATATATATAAGAAAGGGTTAGACACATTTTTATAAGAAAAAGGTATTCAGGGTTACAACTGGAAAGTAAGATCATACCTTAGTCAGGAAGTGGTGGTAAGTGGTGTCTTACAAAGTATACTATACAAAACAATTGAACTAATTTATGCTGAAGCTCTATTAACAGCTTAAAACAATAAATATATAATAATACTGTATTACTGAGCTCTATAGAATTTCATTGCTCCTAACCTGTTTAGTGATATATTGATCAATTTATAGTGAGATTACAATAGTGTTTTTTACATTTTATCACTGTTTTATCACAACTTTTCACTTATCTTATCTGTATTATATTAAAGATATTAGGGGAGGGTGCCACTTACAGAATTACAATGATTATAATGTAATTATTGTCAGCATCAGCAAAATAGTGATATAAAAATAAAACATAAGTTAGTAGGGGAGTGCGCACTTGTTTCTTAGATTTGGTTTGGGAAATTAAATTTNGGATCCTGGCAGCACCACATTTTATTATATTACACTGTTATACTCTATTTGATGTATATAATTTTAAGCATATTTTTTTATTCTTTGTATCTACATTTGACGTTATATTATACAGGAATTATGAAATACTCCCAGAGTCTGGTTCACGTGACATTATGTAAAACCTGTGGACAAGCGCAGAGGGGAGACTGAAATTTCAGTTATGATTAAAATATTGCCTTGGCAGTCCCTCAATGGACTGAGTGTTATTTTGGACACCAGATTCATTTGTCTTCCCCTCAAAAAAATGTCTAACCTTCTTATGGACTATAGTAAACATCTAAAAATCACAAGAAGGTGCATTCCACAGTGCATTAACTTCATGTATTAAAAGAATAGTCAAAATTTATAGAACAAACAGTATGAAAAGCTTTCAGTGGGGAAATTTACTAAGCAGGCTAAATTTTGGACTTTACTAAGTGGAGATTTACAGTCAAATGTCTAATCACACTCCCAAATCACCATTTGTAAATTGCACTGTAGATTTCTAATGTGTCCGACATAGAGCTTTTGGAATTTAGCTGAAATT